>JACXGM010004953.1:9446-20105 GCA_016801145.1 Umbra pygmaea
TCCGGCATCCGGCAGAAATAGAAGCTCTGCGTATCTGCTCCGCAGGGCTGCGGATCGCCGGAGCTGGGACGGAGTCGGAACGCAGCCGTTCCGCAGTCAGTGAAAATACAAACATTGACTTTAATGGAAACCTATTGACTCCGCCGCCGTTCCGGAGCGGATCCGCAGCCGTTCCGCAGTTGGTGGAAATTGCCGGTGACCCTAGCTGCAAAATATATTTGCTGCCACTAGGGTGCGTCTAGATTTCTAGGCTAAAGATTTCATGTACCCCATGCAGTACTCCAAAGTACCCCTAGGGGTACACGTACCCCCATTTGAGAAACACTGTGCTAAATGATTAAAATATTACATGTAATGTTAAGTTGCACAACACTGTCTGCTGTAGCTCGTTGGGTTGGTAGCGTGATAGACTGAATCCAAAAACAGATGGTTTAATTTTTCATTGGGTTTCAATTTTATTTACTTAAGAATATAAAAATGCATAGGGATTATGTTATACTGTATTTTTTCTCATTTTAAATCTTATATAAGTGTTGTATGTGAAAATAATTGTCTGCATGCATGCCAGCAGGCCTGTTGCACAGAGACTTTGGGGGGTAGGGGCTCAAGTAAAAGAAGGGCACCCTATCCCCTCCTGTACGCAGGCAAATACACACACGCTGATACACGCAGACAAACACACACCCTTTCCAACTGTCCATTATTTACACTTTCCAATGTTGCCACAAAACCATTTATTATCACACACCACATTTAGAAATGTATGCCTGGTAACACACTATTCGTTTAACAAAGCACCAATTTAACACGTTTTCGTTAAAATAATATAATTCTGTTAGGCTGTTTGTTCTGCCCCTTGTGAGGTATTGTCTGTTTTAATCGAGGTGCTGAGTGTGGCGATCTGGCCCATGTTTGGGATCTGCCCTTCTGTACCTTTGCCCAGAGCCTGTCCGTGTATCGAACCTTGCCTACCACCCGAATCTCCCTGGAAACTGATATTGTTTTCTGAGACATCTTGTGTACTGAACCCTGCTGACGTGACCTATGTGCAAGAAACTTCATTATTCTTTATAAAATATTATTGTGAATTACAACCGTATGCCATCAGAGTTGTATTTGTGACAACTGAACAAAAAAGAAAAGCAGCAATTTCATAGTAGTTACTGAGTTAAAGTTCATATAAAGTCAATTAACTCAACCAAAATTGAAGCATCTTGCAAAAATTTCACTGATGTCACAGACCAGTATTGAACAACAATATAAACACTGTATTTACAGTGTAGTTCCCTGTTTCATGTGTATTCCCATCATGGGAAATTAATTAGGGCATCATTTATTTATTCATCTGATGTACTATATTTACTTGAACCCTAACTTAGGAAGTCAATTAAATTGTTGCATTCTGTGTCTGTACGTTTGTTTAGTATGAAGATTAAAAAATTAATGCACCATTAACATGGAAGATTATTATATTATGTAAGTTAATAAACCAATTATTCAAATAAAAATTCATAAACTGGATAATGAGCTACAACATTGGTTTCATACCCTGGACAAGTATTGACCACTCTTTCCTCCTAATTTTCCTTACCTCTAACCTGAATCATTATCCTATTTCCTGACAGTCCTGGATCATTCTCCTATACCTTGACTGCTACAGTCCTGTTCCTCTGGCCATCTCTAACTTCTGCACTAATTTCCTCTGACTGGCTGGCAGCACTTGCTGCAATAAGTAGAGCCAGTAATTGAAGATAACTACCAAGGAAGCACGATGGACACAGCAATGCTTGTTGTGCATGTTGTAGCTATACGAAGTTCTCCTGTCGATTGAATGATAACTTGTAGATTGCTAGCTACTTGTTTAAACGTTGAACAATATAATAGACCAGCTAGACTGTAACTTATGTCTTGTAGGTGGCAAGCTTTGCTAACACAGAACTGAGTAGTCAACTCGTCGTACCAGTGTGAGAATCATTTTTATATTCCCTGTGCCATAAAGTTGGAGCAAACCATTTCTTAGAGAGGGTGGTTGGGGGCCCCATAAATACACAACAGTTACATTTTAGATAATCTACATTGTTATAGTATTAAAGGATTTAAAATATTATTAAAAAAATATATAACACCAGCCAAGAGGGCACTTTTGGGAAAAGGGCAGGGGCTCAAGCCCCTTCCTGAGGTCTATCTGTGCTTGTGCCTGCATGCCAGTGAATTACACTAATATTACCTCATGACACAAAAAATAAATTGTTCCCTTGATTTTGCAACTTTTATTATTTTCACATACAACACTTATATAAGATTTAAAATATTAATGACCCCTATTGCGACCCGAAGTCTGTCTAAAGATGCTGTGAACTTACTCTGAAGCTTGTTTCCATGGTGACCCTGGCGGTACTCTTGGGCGTGCACTAAAGCGCACTCGGGCGTGGGGAATACGCTGACGCATTTTGTCACTGTGCCACTACAGTTCATCCAACAAAAGAGTCATTGTTACAATATAGCCTATGAAAGTACCAGCAGAGATACTTAGAAATTATGATATTGGAATCCCATTGGTCAACGAAAGAGGAAGAAGCGGAGCGCATAGCAGACCAATCACGTTTACGTTGTCATGCAGTTGCCAGGATAACGGAATTCCTTGTTAAAAAGTGCGTATAATGACATGAATCCAGAACTATTCAATTTAAGGTAAATATCTGAGATCTCGGATGTTTATAGACATGATAAGCTATTGATTAAATTACAATCAATTAAACAACATTAATTCAAAGTGATGTGTTAATGTATTGTATATATATATTAGATAGTAAATATAGGCTACATATAGGCTATAGTAGGCTATATAGTAATAGTTATTACAAACTGCTGAATTTTTGTCAACCTGAATTGACCGTGATAAATAAACATGCAATCTTACTAGTTAAACGTCTTCACCTGACTAAGTGGTCACATTACACGTCAATGGTTATGCACACATCCAGTTACTTGGATAATGTTTTCAAAGGATTATAACGCATTGTAATTGCACTACTGCCGCGCTGAGACATTTATTGCTTCAAGAAATAATCTAATTTGGAACTTTAGCAACTTTGACAAATATTAATGTTTAGGCCATTTCGTGGCAACAATTGGCGTATTTTTTTTAGGGAACGATGTATCTTGAGGTCAGTCATGCATGGTCAGACAAGCATGCGGAGTCCGACCACGGCCAACGGTTTTTTAAAACGGACGCGCATGCCTCACTCCGTACAATCGCGTACTCTGTCTCAGCGTGTCGGTGCCTGGTGTCGGCTGGAACAAGAGAAGGGAAACGCCAGGACAATTTTTTGACGAACAGACAATAATTGCTTATCATGGTGGGGCGGACAAGAAAAGGAACTCACGATTACGCAGGTGCTCCTGGTGCGCTAGGACGCACGAGTGGGTCTGACACGGTAAGATAACCAACCAAGCCTATCAGCTACTGTGACCTACAACCTCGGTGTAATATACTCTATCACCTGGACATTTCTGTTAAAGGACATGTGACTATTTTGTGTGGTTGTGATGAAACACAAATTAAACCCAAGACAACTGAAGACAATTGTTTATGCGCTTTTATGATAACGAGTTGGGAAGACCCTTGCATAAACTGGTTAAATATGAGATATGCTGAACATTCGCATTCAAATTGCTTATTGTTATTTTGCAGTTGGTTCAAAGAAATGCATAATAAAAGGTGTACATTAAGTACAACTCCTCACTATTTGAGAGTTACTTGTAGAAAACCAATGCTGTTGCCAGTTTATTTTTAAATGGTACGCTGTCCTTTTCCTTTCTCTCATAACAACTGATCCCCAATAGTTCTGGATAGATAGGTGCTACTGTAACAGCTTCCTGCTTACCCCTCTTCTGATGTTTGTCAAGAAGTTAAAAACAAGCTGATTCAGGGAGGAACCATTCCAATATTTGAACACATTCACGGTGTGTCTCAATAGACTCCACAGGTGCTGGTCCCTCATTTAAATGGACATGAGAGAGCTTAGTATATAAATAAATCCCATCTGAGTAGGCATTAATCATATACAGTATTTGACATATAGTGTGTTTTCAGGTGATAATATAAGAGCTGCTGCCCCCTGACCCAAACCCAGATAAGCGGTTGAAGATGAGAATATAGGAAAGGAAAGCTAGTGTAGACTACTGAAATATTGCCTTCTAGACTGCCATCCTTTTACTGATGGTCCCAACCAGCTCAGCCAATCTGTGTCCCGCATGCAAATGAGAGAGTGGGAGCTGTCCACTGATTGGAGCTTTTTCTCTCCTCTTTGTCATCTTTTTGGCAGGAGTTGGGTGGTGCTTGGCTGCTGGTGTGTGAGTGAGGCAGCGAAATGGAGGAGAGTGGGAGGAACAGACGGAAAGGATGAGGTGGAGTAGAGGAAGGGATCGAGGGAGGAGAGAGGAGGGCAGAGTGGGCAGAGTGGGCGGAGTTAAAGGAGGAAGTGAGGAGGGCAGAGAACGAAGCAGAGGCAGGATGAGAGGAAGGATGAGTGAATAGAGAGAGAGACAGAGGCCGAGAGAGAGGCATCGTCTCACTGATGCTGAGTCACAGACAGCGGGACCGGCCGTCGTATCCCATGAGCCTTTAGGGGAAACATGGAAGAGCTTGAACACACTTGCCCCCAGCCGCGCACGGTAGGGTGTGTTTGTGTGTGGGTCTGGTTGAGTGTGTTTGTGTGTGGGTCTGGATGAGTGTGGGTGTGTTTGTGTGTGGGTCTGGATGAGTGTGGGTGTGTTTGTGTGAGTGTTTGAAGGAGATGGGTTGGCTACTCTGCTTGTTACATTCACAGTGTGTGTGTGTGTGTTTGTGGGAGGCTCTGAATGCTGACTGGACTGTGTTTGATTGTGTGTTGAGCAGGGTGGGGTTGTGTGTGTTTTGCAGTGTTGGCGGGTGGGGTTGGAGGAGGGCAGTCTGGCATAGATCTCCTGATGAGGACAAAAGCCCAAGGATACAGAGGGGCGATGCCAGCTTTATTTAGCCTCTCTAGCTCTCTCTCTTCACCTGCCCCTCTCTGTTCACATCTCACCCTTAAATGTATTGTGCTTCTCTCCTTTTCCTAATAAGCTCTTCCTCTCTTTGCTCTCTCTTCCTCTTACATTGTTGTTGTTCTTTTCCATAGCAGAGGTTTTAAGTCTTTTTTTTGTTAATCCTTACACCAGATGCTCTCTGTTTGTGCCCATGTCAGGGTTTCAGTGAGCATGCTTGCTGTTGTCTCTCGGATTGGTTCAATGTCCAAGTCTGCCATCTGCCCTTTGTCCGCTTGGGGATCCTCCCCCTTCTCACCTTGCAGTGGATTGTGGGAGAATCGTTGCCACAGTCTGTCCTCTTTGCTGTTCCATTTTGCCCCATCTGTTGCCATGGGAATGGGAGCTCACATGATGGTTGCCAGCAGAGATCATCTGATGTTTTGATTTTATTTTCTTCACCGCCTACCATTCTAGCTTCTATCTGGGTGAAAAATGCAGAGGTGGAAAAGCTTAACGTGTTATTAATGACAAATGCAGACAAGGGTGTTAACAAAACCAGATGATTCAGACAGCATTTTACATAACCCTCCAAAATGAACACTAGTTGGATAAGAGCCCATGGTTCCTGTGTAGCATTGAAAGACGTGCTTTTGTTTCGATTTAATAATGACTACTCACTCTATTAGTGTCAGTTCTTCCATCTATTCTCTTTCTTTGAGCAGCTCCAGTCTCCTGGGGCAACGAAAGTCCTTAATATTTTTCATGCCCAGTGTGTTCTGGAGAAGATCCATGATGTTCCACCTTCCAGAGAATTAAGGAGAGATATATGGAGAAAACAAGGGTTGTAGATAAAGGAATGGAGTATCATTTAGCCAGTAGTAAATCAATAACACTAAGTGCTGCTCATCCTGTCATGTGATAGTTGTGAAAGAGAATAAATATCAGGGCTTATCAACAATCTAATGCACATTACTGGATCTATGTTGGTATGAGGAAGGAGGGCTATCAAAGTAGAGATAAAATCATCAACAGCACTATCGTTTGCTACGTTTAAATTTGAGACCCCTTCCGCTTCAGCCACTTATGTAACTTCCAAAACGAGGGATTTCGGACAAAAAAATCTGTGATTTGGATAATCTTAAACCAATACGAGTATTAAAGCCAATGACACATTTATTTCTGATTGGTTTATGGAACCAATCAGAGGAAACAATTTTGGAAGAACTCAGAGATAAAATCCTGTCAGTGAAGAAACTAACATCTGTGGAAGTACAGCAGCCAGACATGCATATGTTCTTTTAAAGATGTTTTTATTATTTCATTGATCAAGATTAACTTTATTATCCCACATCGTGGGAAATTTGTCTTGGGCACTTAACCCATGCTGCAGCCATAGTAAGAACAAATAAACACAGACAGCATGTACCAACAACAGATACTGTATAATACCATAGAACAGACATACCATGGAACAGACCATTGGACAGCAGGAAGCAGAGGTTAGGTATGTAGAGGGAGACAGAGAGGAAGTGCACAGAGTGGCCGAACTGGGGCCCAAACCCTGTCACTGTGGACATGTGTGTTTTGGAGTTGGGAGCTTAGATCGCTACACCAAAAACTAGAAAACATGCATACCTTTTCACTATCTCTCTTCCTTCACTTTTTCTCGCTTGTCTTTCTCTGTATCTGTCGAACCTCATCCCCATCTCCAATGCATACCTCTTCTGACAGTCTCACGTCTTCCGTCTGTTCTTCCTCTATTTCCCTTCATGATGTGGTACATCTATGATGTCAAACCTCTCTGTTTCTCTTACCCTCAGGTGGGTTGGTAGAGAGGACTGAAAAAGGACTGAAAACACATCTGATGCATGTGCTGATTTAAAATGCTGATGAGAGCACTATTGTGCTCACCCAATAAAGTCGCCTGACATGTTAATCTCCCTTTGTGATGCCCACTCAGACGCTGACTGACCCTGCCATCTTTGCTAAGGACACCAGCTGTCAGTGCTTCGCGCCTCACGAGAGACTCTCAATTGCTCAAGCCTGCAGAGGGACCCCAGGTAGACCTGCTCTCTTCCTCCGTCATGCACTCCTCTTCACCACTGTTCTCTCCATTCCACCTCTCAACCTCATCTATTATTCACATAGCTTCCTTGATAAGAGCATGTTGCTTGCAACACCAGGGTTGCGGGTTTGATTCCCACGGTGGGGCCAGAATGAGAAAGCATGTAAATCCTAAATATATAAACTCTTTACAGTAAGTCACTGTGGATAAGAGCATCTACAAAATCCCTTACTTTTAACATTTCTTGTTTTCTGTGTCCTCTTTGCCTCTGACATTAACACTGTTCACGTCTGGAGCGAATAAAATATATAGATTGGCAGTTGATAAACACATAGTATTAGTAAATCTCAATGGAGGAGGATATACAGAGTGTGAATGCAGTGTAGTGCATTAATTCAGTTTAGGTGGCTTGATGTGGTGAGGTTTCTTTTTGTCCTGCTTGGCATGTGCCTGTCCTGTGCCTGTCCTGTGCCTGTCCTGTGCCTGTCCTAGGATGATTGATGGAAACTGACGGACTGGAGTGGGAGGGGCTGTTGATGATCGTTCCTGCACACGCCCTTGTGTTTGACTGGTTAATCTTGGGCAGGAGGCAACCAATGATCCTCTCTGCAGGCTGGACCTTGACAATGCAGAGTTGAGGGTTGACTCTCATTGACTCATAAACCCAGACCTGGATTGACTGGGATTTCAGTATTTCTTCTTTTTTGGTGATGTCTGTGATGGATTTTGATGTGTTGTGAGGTGTTGTGATGTGTTGTGATTTGAAGGTGATGTGTTTGTGATGTGTTGTGATGTGTTGTGTTGTGGCATGTTTGTGATTTGTTTGTGATGTGTTGTGAAGAATTTAACTGAACTAACAGCTGAGCCTTTAATTTCCAGGGGACAACAGTCTGACTGTGGCTGTACTGCGTCCTTTATACAGACGAGATATTTGATGTGTGTGTGTGTGTGTGTGTGTGTGTGTGTGTGTGTGTGTGTGTGTACTACAGTGGACCGGCCAGTACGTGTATATGCAGATGGGATATTTGATCTTTTCCACTCGGGCCATGCCAGGGCCCTGATGCAGGCCAAGAACCTCTTCCCAAATGCCTACCTCATAGTGGGAGGTATGTATTTATTTACACACACGCACGCAGACACAAACACACAAACATGTACACAGGCACACACACATAGGTATGGAAACTCAAGGATAGCTGAAAATAAGGCTCTGCAGAGCATCTGATGCTTAGCTGAGTGTATCATCGGATCCCCTCTGCCCTGCCTAGAAGACACCATCAGCATCAGGTGTCGCAGGAAGGCAAAGAAGGTCATCGCTGCCTGTAGTCACCTGAGCCACTGCCTCTTCTAGCCATTCAGGTCCACCAGACACCACCAGTCCAGAAACCTTCTGTCAAAAACAAACCAGACTGCGCAACAGCTTCTTTCCATAGACCAGGCTGTTCAATGGCATTAGCTACTAACAATTCCCATAGTAACTCCAACCGCTTGACTACCTCTGGTCCCTATGGACTGACAGACTCAGCGTCATATCTACCTATCCATGTGGGTCCTCCCCACTCCTCCCTCCCTCCCTTCCTCTCCCTCCCCTGTCAATATGATCCAGAATAATAGACAGTATGGACATTGATTATTGTTCAATCTCTCACTGTACCCATCGAATAACTGCACATGTACATATATGTATATAGATTTTCATGCGTATATATAGACATAGGGCCCAATCTTGCACCCAGCGCAATTGACTTTTTACACCGACGCAAGTATCATTCCTATTTTGCACCCAACGCACAGAGGAGTTTTTTTCCACAGACTAGCATTGGTAAATTAGGGAATGAACTTGCGCTCCCGGGAGCGGTTAAGCAAAAAAAATTGAGGCGTGTTTCGGCGCAAACCTTCCCTGGTGCTATTTTGTAGTTGCCGAAAACAATTCCGCCACAGACCAGAAAAAAACTGGTTAAAAGTCAGTGGCGTGTTATTCAGATGCTATTTTAAGGGTGCATGCTTGGGCATAATGTAGCGTGTGCACAATGCTCATACACTTTGATCCTCTCATCGACACAGACTCATCCATTGCAAACCATACATAATTACAAGGAAAAATATTACCACATGAGGGAAATCATTATCAATCAATATACAAGTCATTTGCGATGCTAATAGTAAAATCACCCATATTTCTGCGAATTTGCTACCCTGCCTCAAGCCATGACTAATTTATACTGGCAAACTCTGCCATTCCTGCCATCTTTGAGGGGAAACCCCCCTTGGATGGGTGGCTGTGAAGGGGACAACGGCTAATTGTTAAAGACATGGCTGATGACACCATTTATGATGCCAGGAGCAGTGCGCTCATAGAACTTTTGGTTATTGAAAAGAGTTCTCCAGGCAGATCTGCCTTGGAGGCAGAAGACATTTGATTGGTTGATTCAAAACAGAGGGTGGACCTCACATGACATCAGAAATGTGCACATGACCATAGTTTTCTAAATTTTTAATCATATCTAACCGTACACCTAACCTTAACCACACTGGAGTGTTAAAATGTAATCCTGTGCTATATATATATCTAAATATTCATTATAAATCAAAATTCAACTTAATGTGAGGTCGCCCTCAGTTTTGAATCAACCAATCAAATTACTTCTGCCTCCAAGGCAGATCTGCCTGGAGAACACTTTTCAAATACTAAAAGTCTTATGAGCAACAGCGCGTGAAATGCTGTTTAATCGAAAACACACACAATCACGCAGGGTAGCCTAATTGAATGAACATTCGGCAGACTGAAAAAGTGGCACTTTACAGTACTTAAAAAGTTGCTTATAGCTTATTGTTTACTTTCTTCACTCTTTATTGTTTCTTATTATTGCAATTGCATTGCTGAGCCGTGGCACAAAATTTTCACTGTACATGCAATTACATCTCTAGGATGAATAAGTTGTATGATTGCTGTGTGTTTTAGTGTGCAGTGACGAGCTGACCCATAAATATAAGGGTTTCACCGTGATGACAGAGGAGGAGCGATATGAGGCTCTAAGACATTGTCGTTATGTAGACGAGGTGGTTCGAGATGCACCGTGGACGCTCACACAGGATTTCCTGGAGAAACACAAGGTGTGGTTTTCCATCAAACCTTCACAGATTTTAGTATAATAGATAAGATGCATTCAGGCATGTCTCTTGTCTTTGCATCAATTAATTTAACTGTGCTTTCATTCTGTTTCTGCGGTGCTGTGTAGCTTTTCATGTCTTCTTGTGCTCTGACTGTTTCTTAGATCGATTTTGTGGCTCATGATGATATCCCATACTCCTCAGCAGGAACTGAAGATGTATACAAGCACATCAAGGAGGCAGGTGGGCATGCGCACGTGTGTGTGGTGCGTGTGTAAAAATGTTGTGTATATATATTCACAATGTACTTATATATGTGTTTTTTAGGCATGTTTGTGCCAACCCAGCGGACAGAGGGTATCTCGACCTCTGACCTAATCACTCGTATAGTACGAGACTACGACCTTTACGCTAGACGCAACCTACAGCGAGGCTACACTGCTAAGGAGCTCAATGTCAGCTTCATCAATGTA
>JACXGM010004953.1:20205-36608 GCA_016801145.1 Umbra pygmaea
CAACCTCCCGCCATCATCCCTCCAACCTCCGTCCATCATTCCTACAACCTTCTTCCGACCTCCCTCCATGATCCCTCCAACCTTCCCCTAACCTCCCTTCAACTAATGTTTCAACCACTGTCCTCAAATCTTACTCACACCAACCTCCCAAATTTCATTCAACCTCATTCCTGAAACATTTTTCCAACCTTGCTTCAACCTTCCTCCAAACTCGCTTCAAACTTCCTTAGGAGAAGAAGTATCAATTGCAGAACCAGGTGGACCGTATAAAGGAGACAACATTCCAACAACATTCCACCAATATTCCTCAATCCTTACTCCAACCTTGCTACAACCTACCATCTGTCTTCCCGCCATCTGTCCTGCAATCCTCCTCTAACCATCCTTCCATCTTCCCTACAATTTCCCTACAACATTCTACCAACTGTCCCCCAAACATCCCTCCCTCCCTCCAACATCCCTCCAACATCCCTACAACCTTCCTTCAACATCCCTCCAACCTCCCTCCAACCTTCCTCCAACCTTCCTCCAACCTTCCTCAGGAAAAGAAGTACCGCTTACAGAACCAGGTGGACCGTATGAAAGAGAAGGTGAAGACAGTGGAGGAGAAGAGTAAACACTTTGTCTACCGTGTGGAGGAGAAGAGCCATGACCTCATACAGAAGTGGGAGGAGAAATCCAGGGAGTTCATTGGTAACTTCCTGGAATTGTTTGGCCCAGATGGAACATGGGTAAGCTACAGCCTGTTTAATGCTCTACTCATTGAAAAATGCACTCATTTGATATTCTATAGATGTTCAAGTCTTACTAAACTGCCCTCTGGCAAGAGGTAGGAGTGCATTTGTCAGCCACTACTATCCCCAGAATACTTCAGAGGAAGGTACAAATCCTTAGTTAGTGTTGTAATTTCTAAATGGTAAAGCCAGGTCAAATATACCATCAAAGCACTTAGTAACAGTTTTAAGTTCAGAAGAAGAAAACGTATGACTGTCCCAATAAATACAAAGGTGTAACTTCTACCTCTAGTGCAATCCAAGTTCTTAAGTGTCAATTTGTCACACATCTCTCTCGTCTTTTCTCTTTTCTCCTCACCTTATTAGAAACAGGTGTTTAGTGAGCGCAGTGGTCGGATGATTTCCTATGCCCTTTCACCTCGCGGGTCGCCTAGCAACAGTCCCCCCCGGCAACTATCTCCATCCCGCTCCCCATCTCCTCCCTCTCGCTGGCTCCACCCACGACCAGCCTCCCCCTCATCACCCAAAGGGGCCTCAGCTTCATTCAGTAGCATGAGCGAAGAAGATGAAAATGAGAAGTAGTGCCCTGGACTGTGATACACACACAACACCGTGCATTTAGTAGACAAACACACACACACACACACACACTCAACTGCTGATATTATGCATTCACACACACCTTAATACCACACACTTCAACCTTCTCTGAAAGGTGCTGTCTTTTTCGTACACAAACACACACACGAAAACACAAACACACCTACACAATGTCCCAGACACTGCAGCAAATGACTGGAAACTGAAACTGTATCTTCCAGGAAGATATACAAGACAGAACAGGATCATGGGAAATGTAGTGTACCGCGGTAGCACGAAAACGTCATCACAGATTCTGTTGCATGGGCAATAAAGCAGACAGGAGTATGGAAAAGATGAGGTCATTGATCTGTTTGCAATTGACTGACAGAGATGGTACAAAAAACACACCCGTTGATCTTATCAATACATCATTTCATGTGCTTGTTTTTTGGTATCCTTTTGTTTTGATTTCATATCTCAGGTCATTGAATCATATTTCAGAGATTAATAAGATTTTTTTAGCAATATTAGTTGTTGCAGTGTGGTATTCTGTGAGTAGGGCTACACATCAGATATAGATGTATGGATGTCATAGCCACAAACACAGTTCACTCTGATTTGTATTTGCTTTATTCTGTGACATTAAAGATTGTTGTAACTAGTGCGAGATAAACCACACCATGTCTTTTCCAATGGGAGGCTAGGAAAGCTGTGTTGACTGAATAAAGAATAATGGACTAAGGATGAGCAAGCCCTGCTCTGGCACTAACTTCCATTAGGGAGCATAGTCTGTAAAGTGTGAATGTACAATATCTCAACAATGCACTTTTAAAAAAGAGTAAGGTCTAGAAAGCGTGGTCCACTCTTTCATAATTGCTTTACTTTTGCCAAAAGAAAAGAGTATTGAGATCAAGTATACATTTTGTAGTGAACAAAACTTTTCAGATTTAAACATCTAATGAACAGACTGGGCCCTTGTTCTATGGATGGTAACCTACACTGTTGCCGACAAAAATATGTTCTTAGGTTTACAGGTTAAACTGCTGCCCTATTTCATAGATTAACCAAGATAAATACTGTCCTCTAAGGGAGCAATAGTGTAACTACAGGATTCCTGGGCACAAGGAGAACACGACTGCAAAGAGTCACGAACCATTTAGTACAAAAGTTCAAGAATCATAAACCATTCAGTACAAAATGTTCAATATTCACAAACCATTCAGTACAAAATGTTCAAGAATCAAGAAACATTCAGTACAAAATGTTTAAGAATCACAAACCATTCAGTATAAAATGTTCAAGAATCATGAACCATTCAGTACAAAATGTTCAAGAATCATGAACCATTCAAATGTTTTTGACATTCTGACTAGCCTCCTTTAGTTAACTATAATGTACACATTGCTACTGCATAAGTCTAAGCTGACTATAATGTACACATTGTTCAAGCATAGGCAGGGGCGCGCCCAGGAATTTTGGGCCCCATGATAAATAAATCAAATTGGGCCCCCTCTGTGCAGCTGTTGTCACCATATCTATTTTTTGGGTCCCCTGCCAGTCATGGGCCCTTGGAATTGTCCTAAATCCTCCCCCCATACGGCGCCCTTGAGCATAGGTCTAAGCTGACTATAATGTATGCATTTTTCCTGCATAGGTCTAAGCTGACTATAATGTAGGCATTGTTCCTGCATAGGTCTAAGCTGACTATAATGTACACATTGTTCCAGCATAAATCCAAGCCTAGCACTACATACTGTCCGCATAAATGAACAGATGTTGCATTTCAAGAAACTCAGGGCCCAATGATGACTGCATATGAACAGAACACTTGGAATGTACAACTGTGCTTATTCAGGAGTGACCATAGTTTTTGACCAGAGAGCAAAAGTAGTAGAGAACAAAGATATCAGGTGTGCATTAAAAGTTGTCTGAAACAAAAGCCTGCACTACACCGGCCTTTTGTGGATGCTCTTGTCAACCTTTGTTGTAGATTAATCACTGTACACTCTTCTTGCTTTCATTTAGCTAGTTACATACAACCCACTATTAACTGTGACCTCTCTTCAACTCATGTGTCATAGTCCAGATATTTTCTGCTATGGAAAATGACATGACATAAAACAACTTGCTAATACATAACTCACGGTCCACCTCCGAAACGTTCTCGTCCTGTATGCACTAGATGTAACCCTGCATTGTTTGTATAAACTTGGGAATGTTTGTCCCTGTATGTATTGTCTTATTCTCTAATGTATACTTTCAGGAGTGACCCTAGTTTTTGACCAGAGAGCAAAAGTAGTAGAGAACAAAGATATCAGGTGTGCATTAAAAGTTGTCTGAAACAAAAGCCTGCACTACACCGGCCTTTTGTGGATGCTCTTGTCAAACCTTTGTTGTAGATTAATCACTGTACACTCTTCTTGCTTTCATTTAGCTAGTTACATACAACCCACTATTAACTGTGACCTCTCTTCAACTCATGTGTCATAGTCCAGATATTTTCTGCTATGGAAAATGACATGACATAAAACAACTTGTTAATACATAACTCCCGGTCCACCTCAGAAACGTTCTCGTCCTGTATGCACTAGATGTAACCCTGCATTGTTTGTACAAACTTGGGAATGTTAGTCTCTGTATGTATTGTCTTATTTTCTAATGTATACTTTTAAATGACTTCATATGTAAATAAATAGAAAATAAAAGTAATTGAAAGAAAAACATGTCTGTGATTTTTCTTCTTCTCAGTCTCCTTTTTTGTCTAATATTTTTTAATATAAAATGTAAAAGATACAAACTCATGAGCCACAGAGATATATATATATTATATATATATATATATATATATATATATATTCAAATCCAGTTATATACTGTATATATTCCAGTAAATTCAAAAAGTGAAACAAGCTCCACTTTCTACTCATTAAAAAACATTGAAGAGAGTTTTACAATTATTTGCAATAGAACTGAGCCCAACCCCAGAATGCATGCATAGAACAGACACAGACTAGTGGTATTTGTTGTTGATTTTATTGCAGGTTCGGATGATTGACAGCAGGTATTGCCAGCTTGATTTAGTCTGACTGTGTGTAATGTACAGGCTAGCAACAACACTATCACATGTGTACATCAAAGTTACTATTCTTTTTGTTTTGCAGTTACAGAGTGGCTACATATAATTATCATCATATCTTCCACAGGGAGGAGGTCAAAGTGCTTAGTCATCTCCCAAAAACAGCTGTACAGTAGGGACATATGAGTATTTACTCCAGTACCATACTGCATAAACTGGATATACAACATTTGCTACTAATACGTGCTAGCTACAAAAAGGATTCTGTTTACTCCTTTCTCTGTAACTAAGCCCACTTCATACTCAGCTGTGTCCTTGGCAGTACTGGAATGAGTTTGTTCAGGTTAAGCAAAAAATTTACAACAAATGATCTCAGATGAGCTTCATGATTGGTCCAAGTTTCAAGTTATCTTTTCTTTATTTTATCTAAGAGTTAACTACTGATCCTAATCAGATAAGTCTGAATGGAAGTTCATTCTAGTATGAAGACACTGATAAGGACAACATTGTAAAAGAAACAAAGGTCCTGCAGTATGTATAGCTGGGTGACAGTTTTAAAACCAAGAGCTCTCTCTGAAATAATCCCAATGCAGTTTATTACAAGCTGAAAAAAATAAATAATGAATAAGCCCATGTTCCATGTTCCCATGGAAAATTACCCATTTCAGAAAAAGAAGATACAGTATTTGTATCCTAAAAAGCGCCTTTAACTGGTCCATAAAACCAATACAGTTTAAAAACTGCACTTTGTTACAACTCTACAACACAGATATTCTACAAGACACATAAAAATATAAAATACCTCCAATCTATTTACACGTCAACCAATCCCAACTAATTCCTAGATAAGAAATCCAATCCAATTTCTCAAGTTGACTTTCAAGCTTGTTCAAACTTCAGCAGAGATCAGCGTTAGTAACTACACTGCTATAAAGGTGAAATACAAGGCTAAGTTGGTGTGGCGTTGTTTGCGTTAGTGAGTCTCATTACTGTGTTCATATCGTTTTCCATGGTTCAGTGTACCATAGAGATGGCTAACATAATGTAGCCATTGTTTTGAGTGGTGATGAACAGTAGCGTGTAGAATTAGAATGGTCTAATCAAGGATTGGTGATGTACAGTAGCATTTGCACAGTCATTTCAGGGATAAGGGCTTGTATCATTACCATGATTTTAGGCTATGGAAACAGCAGGGAGTGTAAAAAGAAACATGCTGGTTAAAAGCAATAGAGGAAAGCTTCAGGAATTGGAAGGCTCACATGGTGAACCATCTTTAGTAAACATAAACATCCTGAAAACCTCCTTTTACTTGAGACTCAGAGCACTGTTTCCAAAATTACCTTCTGAACGGGGCAGGAACTGGCAGCAAATGATCACCAAATGGCTATACAGAACCAACCTAATGCTATAGGTATTTAGACTGGGCATAAGAGAGCTATGTGTGTTGCTCTATTCCTGTAATCAGAGGGGAAACATGTTCCCTGTGATTACAGGTTCAACCATTCAAGGCATTCCAGAGGATCAAGAGCATGCTAGTTAAATTCAGGAGAAAGAATGTGGGTGCCGACTAAATAAACCAATGCTCATTACAATACATTAAAAACATAAAAAACAATCCTAGTTTATCCCTTTTGGAATGAACTTCAAATGAAATAATAGCCGTAAGTGCCTTTGTCATGGAATATTTTTTTGAAACTTCTCAGACCGTAAATCTACCGTAAATCTACCGTAAATCTTTCTCTCTCTGAGATAATGTAATAAAAATAAATATATTTTTTACCTGATTTCTCTCTTTCCTTTTAATATGAATATAACATAATGCATAATAAAGACAAGTAGATTTAACGTAAATTGGAATGTTGCGTCACTTCACTTATTTTTACTTAAGACTTATCCGGTCTGAATTAAACAACGCAAAAACAAAATTCAAAACCTAATCGAAACACCATCCAATATTTCTCACTGGTTGTATTCCATCTCTATGTTTAAGAAACACCCTTGCAAAACCATTACTCCACCAAAAAATCAATGATGAAAAAAACATAATATAATTATTTCAAGTATGGAAGCCAGTGTTGGTAAAATGTATATATTACAAACTCTGTCCATGGGAGATTGAATGTATGATAATTATCTTGCGTTTGTTTAATTTTTCCTGCTTGGGCAACCGAAACAGAAAATGTATGTTAGGCAGTACTTTAAGTTGCTTTGGATAAAAGTGTTGTCTAAAAAAGCACAAATGACACGCTTGTCAAGGTTGGTTCCCCTTGTATCTAAAATTAATTAGAGGTGCTTACAATGTTATGTACGTGTTCACTGCAGCTCTCGTTTCTGTAAAGTGTCAGAAAAGGCATGCCTACTTTATCAATGGTAACTATGACAACAACCCACATAAACAAATGTGACCCAAAGGGAAGAAAATTAGAACTCCCACTTCCTTCTGTCGGTTGTCTCTGAAAGCCAACCCCTCAGCCTTTGTAGGGGAAAGCGCAGTGAAACACAGGTTCTATTGTAAGAGATGGAACGTTGCCCGGCCTAGCGTCTAAACATCTAGCTGCAGTGCCTGCAGAGAACCATTGAGCGGTGGTATGGTCAGCAAAGCTGAATATAGAAAGCCTTAGAGGAGCTGACAGGCTGGGTCTACCCTCCTCTAACATGAACTGACTGGTCACTTAGATAGCAGCAGTCCCGCTTAAAACCAGAGACTGACGAGGCAGCAAGAAATCCCACCCACTAATTGAATCAGTTTCAACTGGAAGTCAAGTAACCAGTTACTATTGCACTGGTGACTATAGAAGACACCCCCCAACACAGGAATTTTACATGTTTTAACTGTTAAATTACGTTCATTAATCCACGATCTATGTTAGAACAGATTCTAGAGAGAAATAACTGACCAAACAACCATTCAGTGGAGTCAGGGGTGGGGCTAAGTTTCTAAACTCCAGCATAGGACAACAACATTAAAGTCTCCAACGTTAATATTGTTCCCACGGCAACAGAAGTTATACCCAAGATGATTTTGGTAGCAACAGGTTCACTGAAAGGTTATATTTAGGGGAAAATAGATTTTCAGGCCGAGTTATCTCTTGGCCTTGTAAGCTGATTTGCTGGTGTCCCGTGGCTCTTTGCTCGGGTTGCTCCAGTCATCTGCCTCAGGGCTGGTCTGGTAGTGTCGCCATGCCGACTTATTGAAGACAGGCAGGCGCTCGAACGACTCACTGGAAAGAGCCTGGATTTGGGGCGGGATAACAGAGGTACCAATGTAAATAAATGGAGGGTTTTTCCTATGTAGAGTGGTGCTCGAACGTTTGTGAACCATATATTTCTATATTTCTGCATAAATATGACCTAAAACATCATCAGATTGTCAAAAAGTCCTTAATAGAGAACCAAATTAAACAAATGGGACAAAGATTATACTTGGGAATTTATACATTGAGGAAAATGATCCATTATTACATACTGTATCTGTGAGTGGCAAAAGTATGTTTGCTTTCAGTATCTGGTGTGACCCCTTGTGCAGCAATAACTGCAACAAAACATTTCCGGTAACAGTTCATTAGTCCTGCACATCAGCTTGAAAGAATTTTAGCCCATTCCTCTTTACAGAACAGCTTTAAATCTTGCATGTTGGTGGGTTTCCTTACATGAACTGCTTGCTTCAGGTTCTTCAACAACATTTTGATTGGTTTAAGGTCAGATATGGCCATTCCAAAATATTTACTTTATTATTCCTTAACCATTCTTTGATAGAACAACTTGTGTGTTTAGGGTCATTGTCTTGCTGCATGACTCACCTTCTCTTGAGATTCAGTTCACAGACAGAATTCCTGGCATTTGCCATTAGATTTAGCTGGATGATGGCTAGTCATCCTGGGCCAGGTACAGCAAAACTTGCCCAAACCATGATACTACCACCACCATGTTTCACAGATGGAATAAGTTTCTTATGCTGGAATGCAGTGTTTTCCTTTTGCAAAACATAATGCATCTCATTTTTACCAAAATGTTATATTTTGGGGTCCGCATGGTGTAGTGGGCTAAGTCGCTGCATTGCAGGACATGGTATACGTCACATTGGTTAAGGGTCTGAGCCTAACCATGGGTTGTCTGACTTTCCTAGGCCTTATGCACGAGAACCATGTGTGCGGCCCTCATCATCCCACATATCTGTCCAAGGAGTTATGGAGCTGCTGACAAGGTAGGATTAGTAGGAATATAGAAAAATATATATTTTGGTCTCATCCGTCCACAATTCTTTTTTCAAATGGCCTTCAGACTCGTCTACGTGATTTTGAGCAAACTGCAGATGGACAGCAATGTTATATTTGGACAGGAGTGGCTTCCTCCTTGCAAACCTGCCATACACACCATTGTTGTTCAGTGTTCTCCTGATGGTGGACTCATGATCATTGACATTAGCCAATGTGAGAGAGGCCTTTAGTTGCTTAGAAGTTACCCAGGGTTCCTTTGTGACCTCACAGACTATTACACGCCTTGCTCTTGGAATGATCTTTGTAGGTCGACCAATTCTGGGGAAAGTAACAATGGTCGTCAATGTCCTTCATTTGTACATAATCTGTTTGACTGTGTATTGGTGGAGTCCAAACTCTTTAGAGATGGTTTTGTAACCTTTACCTGCCTGATGTGCATCAACAACTCTTCAACAACTCTTCAATAAATCCTCAGAAATCCACTTTGTTCATGCATGGTACACTTCCACAAACATGTTGTTAAGATCAGACTCTGATAGATCCCTGTTCTTTAAATAAAACAGGGTGCCCACTCACACCTGACTGTCATGCCATTTACTGGGGTTCAGATTTAACTTCAAATCTAATGATGTTTTAGGTACATTTATGCAGAAATATAGAAAGTTCTAATGGGTTCACAAATGTTAAAGTACCACTATATATTGATAGAGAATAGTATTGCAGAGCAGAAGGATATCAGAGTGAAAACACATACAAGGGATTGGTAGTGTGAGAGAACCCCCTCCTACCTTGAGATAAATGACAGCATCAGTGCCCACTCCTTCCATGGAGTAGAGCTTCAGGTCTCCCTGGAAATACCTGGCATACAACCTGGAGATGGGGAGGCCATAACCGAACCCGGCCTGGAGGGAAAAGATGGAGTGTTACAGAAGTGAGGTTTATAACCATATGGGCAATAGGGCAAGTGCCCAGGGGCACTATAACTCAGAGGGGCATCAAGCAACCAACATTTTTTTTGTATGCCAAACAGGCACCCGACTCATGTTAACTATTCCCACAAAGTGTCTTACTGACTGCCCGTGCCTTTTTTTGTTTATATCATTTTTATTGACAGTACAGTACGAAGCATAGGCTATGGAGACAAGCAGATAGGGAGAGACAGAGAGGAAGGGGAGAAAAAGTGGTTTAGTCGGGGCATGAACTGCTGTCACCAGGGCACATGTGGTCCAGAGTCAGGAGCTTAAAACACTACACCCACTCTGGCATGAGCCCGTATTCTTTCTACTTGTAAACCTGGTCATAACAAGCACTGGCTAATGTTATCATCATTAAGAGGAAGAAAATAGAAATATAGTTGCAAAAAGATATGTTTCTGTAGCCATAATGAATCATTTGGAAACTGAATTTTAAGATTATTCAGTGCATATTCTGCACCTAATTATCAATTACACTGTAGATCTGAACGTCTCTAGAAATGGCAACTGTGTTTCTCTGACTGAATTATTTGACTAATTCAGCAGATTGAGTCTGAGCTAGATAACTGAGCAAGACGGGAATGGAGGGCTGCTAGTTCTTATAAAATACTGTGATGTGGTGAGCAGTCAGAACACCAGAGCAGTGTGTGTGTGTGTGTGTGTGTGTGTGTGTGTGTGTGTGTGTGTGTACCAGTGGGACGGTGTTGGAGGGTTCTAGGCTGGGGGTGGGGGCGGTGGAGTACATGTAGTTAAAGAGACGGTCGATTTTCCTCAGAGCTACACCTCCCCCTCTATCACTGATCTGACACACAGAGAAAAAAGCAAAATATTAGATACAATGGAAAATAGATGATGGTTCATTTATAAAACATTTACTCTACATTTCAAATAGTTTTTGTGTGTTACCTTTATGGACAGGTCCTCTTTGCCCAGTGTGACTTTGGCCTTCACCGGAGGCAAGCCCTCTTTACTGTCTTCATGGTGCTCCACTGTGGCCCGCATAGAGTTCTACACACACACATGCAGGCACACACAATGCTACTCGTACTATTTTCAACCCTAAACATTACCCTAAACTTAATCTCAACCTAGTAATTCTGCCTAAACTTAACCTAGCCCTGATGCCTAAACATAACCAGTAATACCTAACCTTAACTCCAGTAGAAACGTTTGGCCTAAACATAACAGTTAAGTAAAATAATGTTTTTTCATATTTAAAATTACGAACTGGAAAAAGTCCTATTACATAGTTAAATTAGAAACACAAGTGTGTGTTCACAACACACAGAGATAGACACATTTATTTGTTAGCCATTTATGATCTACGCACATGTGTGCATGTGGGTATGTGTATTTGTTTTTGTCCATGACCCACCTTAAAGAGTTCAAACAGCATGTGGAAGAGGTGAGACGGAACATACACAGCCTGTATCGACTTGTGTTTGTCTTGTTTCCCTGGAACACAGAGAAAATGCCAACATATCTCTATTTCTGGCTTCCTCTCCCTGTTTCTCAAATAAAGGGGTACAGTTCTGAACGTTACAATCACAACAAAGCTTGAGTTAATGGGACACATTGTCAGAATTGTAATTAAGGCAGGCCTACATCCGGCCTCCTCTGCGCCACAGTCTCTTAATAACCCTTACAAGTCTTGGACATTTATTTCAGCTTTGAATAAAGCAATGGGGTTCCTGACACAAGGGATTTCACTTCTCTTTAAATTAATTGCCTCTGCAGATTTCTCTGAATTATGACATACATATGAGTAGTTTGATGTGTATTAGTAAAGTTGACAATTTTTGTACTGCTTTCGTTTTGAGAATACCCCAACAATGCATGTTACGGTGGGTTTCTCATACACTGAAATCAGTGGGTCTGAGATAACTTTGAGTTTTTAATTTTTAAGTAATTTCCTCCAATTTAATGTATGCCTCAACCATAAATGCTAGTTTAGGATAAGTATAAAAATATATTTGGGTATGTATCAACAGAAGATAAATCTTAAAATGATGACTTGCACAGTGTGTTGTTTTTTTTCCAAATCTATACATATTTCGAGTGTGTATTCTAAAAATGTACTGATCATTAATAAAAAAATACTGAATACGAGGCTGTGTAGTTTGTCAATACAGTATTAACCCATGGTAGCGATTGCATAGATTTCCAAGTCCCTTCCGTGAAACATTTGCAAGACACTCTGGGTAGCACTCGATATAGCTAGTGTCATAGTAAAGAAATCTCATTACGGACAGAGATGGTTGAAATGGCACTTTTCCCAGCAGAGTGTTGAATTGAGACACCATCTTGAGACACCATTCATGTGCATGCTAAATGGACGGGTAGGGGTGGTGCCTAATTACCACCTTTAATGCCATCTGCTGAGTGTTGGGTTGACATCTGCTCAGTGTTTGACATAGTGAAATGTGTCATATAAACAATATTGTTTGAAGTGGGATACATTCCCCCCCATTTTCCCCCTCCCAATTCCCTCTCTAATCCTGCCTTGTCGGCAGCTCCGCATCTCCTTGGACAGATCTGTGGGATGGTCAGCGGCACGCCGCTACATGTCACCCAGCTACCGATTCTATTCGCACTGCAAATCCAACATGGAAGCCTTTAGTCAGATCATGCACGGATGATTACGTTCACCAACTATACTTTGGCGATTGAACCCACAGACCCCCGATCTGGACACAAGGAGTTGCTGGAGAGCGACGTGGCAGGATAGATAATCTGATTTATCTAACCGAAATCCCCAAAATCTGTAGGTAACTAGGTATCTGACAAAGTTAAATATATATTTAAGGTTCCCCCAGCAAGGAAAAATAGGCAAATAATCTCTATAAAGAGATCCCTTATGTTATGCAAATCTTAGAGTAACCAGGAGAGGGGTTTACTGCAACAGTATTGTGACAGGAATGACATTGGTCCAGTATCAAAATGATCCTTCATTTTACTACAGGTACAGACTATGATGAGTGTAGTGACATTGTTTTTTCCCATTTTTCTACCCTCCCAGTTCCCACTGATTCTGCCTTGTCGGCAGCTCTGCATCTCCTTGGACAGATGCAGGATGGCGAGGGGTGCGCACATGGTTCATCCAACCACATGGTGCAGAGCCGCCGTGTTTTTTTCACGCTGTTCATCCAACACGGAAGCCTTTAGTCAGATTATGTACGGGATGATTACGCTCACCAACTACACTTCCGTGTTTTTATTTATTTAATGGCACACAAGGAGTTGCAAGGAGAGCAACGTGGCAAGGCAGATGAGATGATTCTGCTTATCTATCCCAAATCCCAGCAGTGCGATGCCAATTTTCACCTCCTCGTTCTACAGTCGTGGTCAAAAATTTTGACAATGACACAAATACAAATTTTCACAAAGTCTGCTGCCTCAGTGTTGATGATGGCAATTTGCATATGGTCCAGAATGTCACGAAGAGTGATCAGATGAATTGCAAAGTCCCTCTTTGCCATGAAAATGAACCTATTCCCCCCAAAAAAAACATTTCCACTGCATTTAAGCCCTGCCTCAAAAGGACCAGCTGTCATCAGGTCAGTGATTGTCTCATTAACACAGGTGAGAGTGTTGACGAGGACAAGGCTGGAGATCACTCTGTCATGCTGATTGAATAACAGACTGGAAGCTTTACAAGCTTGAGATCTTAAAAAGATGATTTACATTTGTATAGGCATTAATTATTTTTCGAACAATGGATTCTATATCAGTTGATATACCAAAGATGTACGAACTAAAATAGCAAGTAAAGTATAAAGATAGTGATATCCACATACAGATACACTATATGGCCAAAGGTTTGTGCCCATTCATCCAAAAGATCATTTGTGAGGTCAGACACTGATGTTGAACGAGAAGGCCTGGCTCACAATTGCCATTACAATTCATCCCAAAGGTGTTCAATGGGTTTAAGGACAGTGCACATTTCTGTCTCGTCACTCTGTTTAGGATACTAGCCAAAAAGACAGGATTGTGTTTAGGCATACGGATTCCGATACCATGATCCGATACCTTGTCCTAATAAGGTGCAGTAAACACGAGAGTAGTTGTAGTGACGGGTCGTTCAGAATGAAAACAATGTTAACCATTACGGTCCATGTATCCTTACTTCATTAAAAATACATTGTTGTCTAAGTATGTTTCCAGGAAAATTTGGCTTAGTACAAAACGGCTATAATCCGTTTAAGAGGTAATGCAAATAAAAAATTTAAAAACATTAAACATTACATGTACACATATTTCCTCTGCTACAGTACTAGCCTACGAAAAGTTTACATGGTTCTAGGTTGATTTAACGTGGAAAAACTAACAGGATCCAAGTTTTGAAAAACTATACATGAAAGTTATTCTAATTCATTGTTCTCTGTAATTCATTTTATGATTTGTTATTACATCAAGCATTTCATGTCTTGGTTATGGAAGAAATTACACGTTTGTCAAGGTGCATATATAACGTGGAGCTAGTCTGTGAGAAATTCAGCCTGCGGTGTCATTATAGTCAGTACTGTGCAGTACAGATGCTTAGCTTCCCATAATTAAGACTCCTTCTGCTGGGTCAGCACCAGTGGACTAGATGAAGTTTATGTAGAGAATATAGAGGACAAAATGCATTTAGTTATGTAAATGAGGAATATAATGCAAATACGACACCATAATATTATCTGTGACCTGAGAAAGTTGAAAAAGTAACAAGTCAAGCACTAAGTGCTCATTGGATGATTGGGCTGTCAGTAAAACGAGGACTGGGGTTGTTTGTTGAGTCTGCGTTTATGATTGGATTCTGATTAAGAGGCACTTTTGTTCAACCAGAGAAGCATACATGCGGATGCACAAACAATTGTAATGGGAGGCTGTTCAACTTCTCAAGAACAAACTTAAATTCCAATTAAATTGGAATCTTTTTCTTTGCCAGAATATGGTTTACTCTTAATATTTGTTGTATTGTGTTTGTTTCCACTGCTGAAGACGCATCTACTTGTAAATTAGATGGGAGCTAATTTAACCAGTGCTTAGATTATTGTATTATTAATCTCAGACATGTTTTCCAAACAGATTATTCTAAAACAAATGCACAAAAGTTAAATTAAAATCTGAATAAACCAATACTCCGGCATAAATTAAGTGTTAGAAAAGTTTTGCACCTCTCAAACTTGAAACGCTGTTGAATGAACTGTTTTTCAAGTCAATTTAGTTTCCTTATTTCAATGATCGACATACATGGTCAGACAATGGATGGGATTTGTTAATATTATGACTTAAAACAAAAAATTATTCGAGTGAATTTGGAGTGTAGTTTTTTTTCCTGTGAGTGATGTGCGGGTTTGAGCGGAGTGGTCGGAAAAGGTGTGGAGTGGAGCGCAACAATCACTCATTGACCTGCTGGAGAGCTTAAGTCGGTGCATTTCTACCTACTGACACAATTGTGTGTTTTCTTCCGCGGAAATCCCCGGACATCACCGGCAACTACACTCAGCTGTTTCCATTTAGTCATTAGTGCTATATTTAAGTTCCTAGTTGTTTGTTGTCAGTCATTGTTTGTTCTTGTTTTGTATTTTCAAATGAAATACTGTTTCATTTTCAAGGAAACCTTTGGATTTATCTCCATAAATCCTTCACCCAGAGATCATGTTACAGTCCTAGTGCTTTGGTGTATATTAAAGCTTTATTTTTTCTTCACATTTGCCTCCAGTCTATTCCCTGCACAGCATACTTGTGACATTTATTTCTGGCTACTAGCAATGTATATAAGCATTTAGACAACTAAGCTAGCAACTTTAGCAACACCTTTAGATATATTTTATATTAGAAGTGGCCGATAATAAGGGGTGGCCGATAATAGCGAGACATTAGCTAGATCAATGAAAATTATACAAAACATGACATGCAACTGTTTTCATAAGTTAATATGAAATCACTGCCTTGAATATGTACCAAAAACCTAGTGCTTCTGTTCCCATTTCGATTTTGAGATCTGCTTTCTTTCAGACGATGAGGGATTAGAGACGTTACAACACTACATAAATAATGCGTACATGTTTAGACAACAGATTGAGATGGACATTGCTAGACAGCAAGAAAAGGTAAAAAGGTTTTGTGTGTACTGTACATTAGAGATTACAGATTATGTAAAACAGGGAATAGGTCTTACTGTTGAACTCTTGGATCTCGAGGGAAGGGGCTGCCATGTAGTACTGTTCACACAACATTTTGGCCGTCTCATAGGCATCTGGAACAAAAAGAAACAGTCCCATGTTGGACAGCCTCAGGCACTCCCACAATTACCAGGGGATGTGACGAGACCAAGAACCACGGGAAAGAGAGAGACCAGAGACCGGGCTAGTGCCATTGACACCACAATATACAGGTCCTTCTCAAGAAATTAGCATATTGTGATAAAATTCATTATTTTCCATAATGTAATGCTAAAAATTTAACTTTCATATATTTTAGATTCATAGCACAACAACTGAAATATTTCAGGTCATTCATTGTTTTAATACTGATGATTTTGGCATACAGCTCATGAAAACCCAAAAATCCTATCTCAAAGAATTAGCATATCATGAAAAGGGTCTCTAAAAGAGCTATTAACCTAATCACCTGAATCAACTAATTAACTCTAAACACCTGCAAAAGATTCCTGAGGCTTTTAAAAACTCCCAGCCTGTTTCATTACTCAAAACCGCAATCATGGGTAAGACTGCCGACCTGACTGCTGTCCAGAAGGCCATCATTGACACCCTCAAGCAAGAGGGTAAGACACAGAAAGACATTTCTGAACAAATAGGCTGTTCCCAGA
>JACXGM010004954.1:0-11170 GCA_016801145.1 Umbra pygmaea
TTGCTCTGCGCTCTGGTAAACTGGGTCAGTTCCGCTCCTCGCTGCGCTTCCGCTCCGCTCACATTCTCTGCACCGAAACCACCTAAAAACGCAACTAAGTCAGCACAGTTGATAATTCATGGTGGGGCTAAGGTGGGGCAAACACGATTCTTGGTAGGGCTGTAGCCCCACCAAGCCATACCCTGCCGCCGCCCCTGGTCACATGTGAAAACACAATTACATTTGAAATACATTCACTAGAGTCTATTTAATCCAAAAATAAACTAATTTTAGCAACACATGAACATGGACCCACTACCCGTCTATGCATTGAATTAACAATGATTATTTAAATGAATTACGAGTGCTGTTATTAACTGACAAATCAGTGTGTTGCGGTCACAATATAATGTTGCCAGGCAGACAGGTTTCGCTTATGTCTTGGGCCGGCTCTGAGTCTATGTGTGTACAGTATGTGCGTTTGTGTCCATACTCTGTTACTGTGTGTCCTAAAGTTTGAATATGTACTCAAAATGAGACTGCTTCTTGTCAAGTCTCACCATTATTTCTGCTGCCCAAATGTAGTGTCCATTCTCTATAAGCAGTGGTTCTCAAACCTCTCTTCTGGGACCCCTAGCCAGTCCATGTATTTGAACTACCCCTGAGCTAGCACACCTGATTCAACTTATCTACTGTTAAACATGTTCTTTATTGGTGAATTTGATCTGATGATTTAGAGTTACAGCTAAACTGTGTCACGTCTGGGGGTCCCCGAGGAGAGGTTTGAGAAGCACTGCTCTATAGGGATCAATCTGTCCGTGATGGTTGCATCTGCCGCAGTCTGCCTTTCACAAATTTCATGCTACGCATTCCACATACAATGTTATATACTGAATATTATAACTAAAAAATTGCTAATTTTAGTTTTTTGAATGAGGTGTTTTGATGTGAACTAATGTCCCGCATCATCATGTGTCTTCTGTTTCCAGGAGTTGAATCATAAGAACCGGCACTGGCACGAGGACTGCTTCCGCTGTGCCAAGTGCTACAAGCCACTGGCCAACGAAGCCTTCAGCGCCAGGGACGATGGCAAGATCATGTGTGGGAAGTGTGGCTCGCGCGAAGATGGCAACCGATGCCAGGGCTGCTACAAGGTGGTCATGCCAGGTGAGCTTAACCATAAATACGCTGAGCTTGACTGCTGTTTACATTTTCTGTGTTGCCCTTGCACAGCCGAATAGACATTTCTGCACTAAATTACATTTTTTTATTCCAATCAGTTTTATGTTTGATTGGCAGGCACTCAGAACGTGGAGTATAAAAACAAGGTGTGGCACGAGGAATGCTTCACCTGCTTCGAGTGCAAGCAGCCAATCCGCACACAGAGCTTTCTGAACAAGGGCGATGACATATACTGCACTGCGTGCCATGAGAAGAAGTTTGCCAAGAAATGCTTCCATTGCAAGCAGGTGTTTAACAGAGCAATCCACACACCCACATGCAGAGAAAGATTTAAATATATTATGATCACTTTTATTCCCCTGCATTCTGCTCATCGGACTTTTAATTATTGAAAAGTGTTCTCCAGGCAGATCTTTCTTGGAGGCAGAAGTAATTTGATTGGTTGATACAAAACTGAGGGCAGACCCCACATGACATAGGAAATGTGCACATGAGCATAGTTTTCTCAGTTTTTAATCATACCTAACCTTAACCCTAACCTTAACCCTTAACCACACTGGAGTGTTATAATGTAATCCTGTGCTATATCTCTATATAAATCGTAATTCATCATTAACTTAATGTGAGGTCCACCCCCAATTTTGAATCAACCAATCTAATGACTTCTGCCCCCAAGGCAGATCTCCCTGGAGAACACTTTTCAGTAACTAAAAGTCCTATGAGCCTTTATTCTAGTCTACAGTGTTAAAACATTGCTATAGTAGTCCCATATTCATTACTTAAAAGTTCAAGGATGTTTTTATTAAAATTCATACACATTGTCATCCCGTACACCTAACACGGCGGGGTTTTCCTGCACTCAGCCCATCACCTCAGGTGGTATCAGCTACCAGGACCAGCCGTGGCATTCCGAGTGCTTTGTCTGCCGTACCTGCCGTAAGACTCTGGCTGGAACGCGCTTCACCTCCCACGAGGAGCATGTCTACTGTGTGGACTGCTACAAGACCTCCGTGGCCAAGCCGTGCAACGGATGCAAGAACCCGATCACAGGTCACACTCACAACACTTTGTTTTTTCTTATCTTTATGGGGACCTACTATAATTAACAACGTCAATAACCTGACATTTATGCCTAAAATTAACTAGCCTTAGAGCTTAAAATAGTCTCAAGTCTACCATTTCATCCACTTGTATCTAAATCAATTAAGTTTTAAATTAAAGCTAATTCATAACCTGTACACAGCTAGTTTCCAAGATTATTCAGCTTTTACAGTCTTTGTGTAGGCCTCAATTATGCACACTCTGGCTTGAAAGCAATCAACAAGTTTCTAGCTTACAGTATATGATTAATTATTTAAACAAATGGTTCCAAGACAATGTTAAAATCATCCATTCCAAGGCTGTAATACTGCAAGTCCACAGAAAACAAATGACCTTCTGGCCCTAAATGCAGGTATTTTGGTTAAATGCATTACAACCCATCAAAGAATGAAACCACCTGCATTTTAAGATGGCATCATCAAGTTATAATAGTCTTCAGTAGGTGCAGGGCAGTCGACAAAACACACATAAAAAATGTTAGGAGGCTCTGTGTGGCGTAGTGGGCTAAGTTGCTGCTTTGCATGTCAACTACATCACAGTGGACAGGGTTCGATCCTGATCCGACGGTGCATAGAGCAGAGAAAAGAAAACAGAAACAAAATATTTGTGGCATCTTGGCACGTACCTCACTTTACTACTCTCATCCGAGTTCCCCAATGCTCTCCCTTTTTAGCCTCTTCGTAATCAGTCTGAGTGGTAGCAGGTGGTTGGTGGCGGCTTCTTCCTTCAGTATTGTCTTGAGTAACTCAGCTGATTCTGCCTTTCTTTCGCCTCCCTCTTCTCTAAAGCGCTGGGGTGGTGTGCGCTCTGCCGGCATGCTCTCTCCGCACTGCTGATTGCTGTCTCTCTGCTCAGTGCTAACACCTGGGCCCCATCAAAATATATATATACAGTTGCAATCAAAACGATTCAACCCCAACAGCAAATCAGGTTTATTGTCAAAATTTACACACTTTCAGCTGTTTGCAATGAACAAATAAAACAAAAGCAATTGAAATACCTCAACACAACGAATGCTTCACGTGGTTTCCCCAAATTCAACTGCAAATGATAATGACATCTCCAGTCTCAAAATTCAACCACTTTGTGGCAAGAATATTTAGTACCCTTTTGCTGTTATAATCTGCTGCAAATGAGATGCATAGCCAGACACCAGCCTCTGGCAGCATTCCTGAGAAATCTTAGCCCATTCCTCATGAGAAATGGCCTCCAGTTCAGTAATATTCTTGGGTTTGTGTGCTGCAACCACCTTCTTCAAATCCCACCAGAGATTTTCTATGGGGTTCAAGTCAGGTGACTGAGCCCCCTGTAGAATCTTCCATGACTTCTGCAACCAAGTCTTGGTAGAATTTGAGGGTATGCTTTGCACCCAAGCAACAGCTTCCTCACAGACGGCAAGGCATTTTCTCCTAGGATTTCCTGATTCTTCAATGAATACATCTTACCTTCCACACGCTGTAGGTTTCCTGTGCCAGAGGATGCAAAGCAGCCCCAGACCATCACCAAGCCACCACGCTTGACTGTGGGCAGGGTGTTCTTTTCAGCTGATGATTCATTCTTCTACCCCCATACATACCACTGATCCATCATGCCGAAAAGTTACATTTTTGTTTCTTCCACAAAACAGTATCTCAACAGGTTTCAGTAAATGATTTTGAGCCAATTGTTCTTGTGCTTTTGGGTCAGTAGTGGTATATGTCTTGGGAGTTCTGGCACGGAAACCTTCAGCATTTCGTAGGCGCCTTATGTGCTCACTGAAACCGCAGTGCCTGTTGCCACAAAGTCATCTGCAGGTCTTTTGCAGCCACTCAAGGGTTTTTCACAACCTGCCATCTCAGAAATTAGCTTGCAGCCATTGATAGCTTCTTTTTTCTACCCCATCCAGGTAGTGTAACCACTGTTCCCTTAACTTTAAACTTGTAAACTATGCTTCCAACTGTGTCTCTGAGATCATTCAGTGCCTTAACTATCTTTTTGTATCCAGTTCCTTTGTTTGTGAAGGTCGATGATCTCGTTTTACTTTTTGAACATTTCTTTTGACCTCTCACATGCAGTTAAACGTGACACTAACAAACCCCTAGCCAGTTGAGGTATTTCATGTGGTCCAGCTCAAGCACACCTGGTGCAACTAATGAAGCCCTTGACTAGTTGCATCAGGTGGTCTTGAGGCAACACCTGTTTTGTATATTTGTGCTGTTGTGAGGGATTCTAATCAGGGGTTGAATCATTTAGACACTGGAGAAGTCATTATCCGTTGCATTTGGGGAAACCACTTGATGCATTTGTCGTGTTGAGCTATTTCAATAGCATGTTTGATTTGTTTATTGCAAACAGTTGAAAGTGTACATTTTTACAATAAACCTGATTTGCAATAGGGGTTGAATAACTTTGATTGTTACGGTCTATATAAAGATGTCATTCAGAGCATTAATTTAAAGAAAACAAACTGGTAAAAAAAAAGATAAAAGAATCAGTGGTCAGACCTCGAAAGTACATATTTTTAAACAACACTAATGTTAACTTAGAAATCAATATTTAGTGAAATAATTTTTTTACAGTAACTGGCTTTCACGCATCTTGGCATGCACTCCTTGAGTCTTTCACATAGATGTTGGATGACTATTGTTGGATATGGGTCTAGATGTTGGGTGACTGTTTGGGTCTAGATGTTGGGTGACTATTCCACTCCTGACACAAACATTCAAGCAGCTCGACTTTGGTTTGTGCCAAGCCAGAGGTGGACATTTACTTGAGTAAAAGAACTTTTCTGAGTAACTGAGTTCACAAATATTGGGAAGTCCCTACTTAAGCCCAAATTGTTCAGGTAAAGGGAGTTCATACCTTAACAGTAACCTATAAAACAAAAAGAAAGAGTAGAGGAAATATATATCATGGTCACCGATTGGTGAACTCAAGAGTTACTCAGAAAAGTACTGTTGCTCAAGTAAATGTCCACCTCTGCGCGTGACCATCCATCTTCCTCTTGTTCACATTCCTGAGTGTTTCGATGAGGTTGATTAAAGAATAATCTGTGTACTGGTACATCTGCAGGAAACACATGTAATATCACTACTTCCCAGTTAACTTTAAGGCAGAAAAAAGGTATAGAATTTCATGATTGATTAGGGGGGATGTACAGTATGTAGTAAATTCATTGGTTTTGTTGAGATGTGTTATGGTTGTGTATCGTACCCATTCTACAGGGTTTGGCCACGGCACCAATGTGGTGAACTACGAGGGCCACTCCTGGCACGAGTACTGCTTCAACTGCAAGAAATGCTCTCTCTCCCTGGCTAACAAGCGCTTCGTCATGAACGGAGAGCTCATCTACTGCCCCGAGTGTGCCAAAAAGCTGTGAGCGCTGCCGTGTTGGGGTGTCATGAGGGCAGGAACATGAACCAACAAGAGGAACCAATTCAAATGAAGAGGTCAAATGGTTACATCTACAAAGAGAAAGCATGTATTAGGTTATTCACCCAAGTGACTTTCTTGTTTCGGTATTTTGCCATTGTTTAAAACTAACACACGTCAACAGGTTTTCTTGTGATATGCAATACTAAAAAGCTTGGCTCTAATTCTCAAATTTTCATAGCCATATTGAGGAAAGCCCATTCATTGCATTGCTGTAAAAGTATTATAAGAACACTATTATGGCAAAAAGATGTTACATGCTTCCTGAATTGCACACTAACTTTCCTAAGTAACCTATCATCTCTGAAGTAATGCATTAAAACGCCTTGTGTATTAAGGTTTCACATTTAGAGCTTCATAAGTAATAACCAGAGTGGACAAAGTAGAACTTGCATAGAAGAAGTCAAATAGTGTTATGCACAGATACAGTAGTCTAATCATGTAGTCTAATCATGTACTCATTTCTTTGTAGAAGAGGGACAATTTGAGATATGGCTACATATTATAATGGATCAATAAAGGAAAACAACCAAATTCATTGTTTAATTATTTCCAACTGCTGGACAGAAGAAATTAAAGACACTTTTACTTTGCAAAACTTTATTTTATTTTTTAACAGGTCATATCATCTCAGTACACTTTAGATATATTTACATATATTTTGAGAACAGTGCTTGTGTTAGTTTCTGAGAAGCATCCAGAAAGCAATTCATATTCACACTGAAGCCCCGATTGGGTCGAATGATTGTCATGGCCGAGGTAAGGACACGTGACACATTTTATTAGCTATTATGTAACCAAAAGAAAAATACAACATTTATTCAACCAAAGGCACCTTTCTATTCTAGCGTCATAGCGACTCACTGTCATGGGATAATATACAGTTTGCTCTGTATTCAAGCCCACAGATACATAAAGGAACTGGAATGAACAACATGACTGGAAATGTTTCTAGTTTTAGCGGCGTGCTCTGTGCCAATGACACTAGAACAACTCCATTTCATACTACAACCCCTCCATTTTGAACAGAATAATGTTTGTACAGGAGTTGACTAAGGGCCTGTGTATAAGACAAGCTGGAGAAACTTTGTACCAGCGCCTTACTGCAATTCGCCAACACAGTAAATCTACAACTCATTGACAGGTCACCTCAATTTCCAATTATAATTAATTTCAAATAGCCTCTTAAACCACAGTGCCCAGCGTCTCACATTGTATAATGAATATGAGTTATGATGAATAATAAAAGTCTATAAATTAAAAGTATTTTTTCCTCAGAGGAAGCGACAGATGCGTGCTAAATGGTTAAGGGCTTGTTTGTTTAGTCAACTGTACATTCTTATGCCTATTAGACTAAGCTCCTGGGCTCCATGTCCTGATATAGGTCATGTGGAATATAAAGCAGGGCTTCCCCAGATCCATCCCAGGGCCTCCCCAGGTGTGCCTGTTCTGTGTTTCTCCTAGCACTACAGAGATGATTGAATCATAAGGTTCAATAAGGTCATCACCAAGCTTGAAAATCTGAGTCAGCTGTAATCTGCAAGGTCAAAAACTAAAAACGGCACCCCTGGAAAAAAAATTGGGAAACCCTGTTAAAGCCCTATCAAAGGAACATTCTGGTTCACTTGTGTGAATCTTTAAGTCAACAGGGCTTATTGTGTAGCAGAAAACAAGGTCCCCAAACCTCTCAGTTTGGACGATTCAAGCATCGGAAATTCAAGCTAGTTGAAACAGCGTTTAAAAACCCATAAACGAGACAGAACAACACGACCACAAACAAGAAACAGACTGAAACAGACACCTAAATTGTGTGTTTGTCTCCATCATTTAGTGGTGGACTCAGACTGAAGCTCCACAGAGAGGAGTGCATATCAGTCCCTGTTAACGGGCCTATTTCAGACATAAAGCTTTCACGCAAAGTTAAAAAGCAACAACACAGTTCTGCTGCTAATTCTCCACTAAAGGAGCTGGTGGTCCTCTTAGCAGAACCATTCAGACTAACAGACAGCCTCAATCAACGTACAGACAAACCTTCTTCTAATCAACAGTCTTTTCAGCCAAGTCCCCTGTGCTCGTAGTGTACGAGACAAGAGGGTGAACTGTAGCGCCCGGGGAGAAGTTGCTTAAACCTGACCTCAATTCCTCACCAACGGCTAGTTCCCATCCCTTGACACTTGCAGGATCTCTATACGACAGGTCAAAGCAAAAAAAAGGGTTCCACATTAGGAATTTGTTGCTATACGGCTGACACCTCCCTAATGTTAAACAGGTGCAAGGTGAGGAGGGCAGTGGGTATGCAACAATTCATGTTTTTCAAGTCACCAACCTGAAGCTGACCTGTGCAGCCCTGTGAGGTGAGTGGGGACATCCTGGAACAGAGCCCTGGGTGACTACACAACACTAAAACACTAACAGAAACAGAGAACATCGATTCCTCACCCACACCGACGGACGCAGTGGCCTAATACTGATTATATATACACATACAATAACACATAAATATGTAGAAATCTATTTTCATATATAAACAGAGAGCCAAATTATATCGTAAAATTTTTTGAAATGTGTCGTTTTTCTTGCCAGAGGAGGTAAAGAATAAGAACAGTAGCAAGCTGGTGTTCTGAGGTTCTGAAGAGCTTTCATAGAGGAGAAGCACAGAACTTTAAATCCTTCATGTTTAGTTTCAGGACTAGTACTGTACGTTACACGTCCTTTAGATAAACGTCTGAAGTTGAAATGAAACACATGGATCCAGTCTCACAGCGAGACACCAACATGGACATGTTAACCTGTTAAATACTACAGTCATACATATGGTAGGAGTATAGATTCATGCAGTTTTTGCTGGGGGTCAAGTTATACCTCAGCACTCAAAATGCAATTAAATTACAATTTGATACTAGTTAGCTAACTATTAATATTATATACATGTAAAACCGTGACCAAGTCAACGTTTCAGGAAATGAACCTAAACAAGAACAGAACAGTTCAACTTCCCTGAACAAATCACTAATTGTTTCTCCCCTACATAAGTAGGACGCGTTAGTTAAAGAAAACCATACTTTATTTCTACACACGAGTGCCACCTATTGGCGCCAGGAAGAAGAGCAGCTGTGAGTTGGGTGGCAGGACAGAATGATCTGGAGGGGACAGAATTGGTAGACCCTGAAACACTACAATACCCAGGTGGCCCAAAGACCACCGTCCACCAATCAGAATGTCTTTCATATCACATTTGGCATGTTTTTTCTATTGCTCCTGGGATATTCTCATGCAAGTGTGACTGAAACAACTCTAAACAGGAGAAGAGTAATGACACACCAAGAAGTGATCATATAAATTACAATGATGTTGCACCCCCTGCCCTAACACTTAAACAGAACGTACAAAACAGTACAAAAAAAACAAATTAAAAACAAAAACAAAGATTGAAATGGTTTAAATATGACAGACCATGAAGCGAGCGCATTGAAGGAATATCAATGTTTTCCCTGAAGCGTTTTTTTGGGGGGGGGGGGGGCAGAGTTAGCGTTCAGGGTCCTCACCTAACCCCCTGTGCACTTTGTGTGTGTGTGTGTGTGTGTGTTGGGATATGATGAGAGGGTCTGGAGCTCAGCTGGACAGGATCTCTAGGAGTGCAATATTCACAGGCATTTATAGAGATGTCTGCAGCCTCACATCTCTACGGAGAAAGAACAAACGTGTAAATATGTCATATCTACACAACTGTTTATAAAATATCTTCCGTAATGCTGGTCTCACCTGGCAGGACCTCTACGGGCTGGCTGGAGGGCTGCACGGGGGCCCCGTCACAGTCCATGAGGCCCTGGTTGTGGCCCTCGGCGTCCAGAAGAGGTCGGCCCTTGGAGTTGACGCCCAGGTCGATGAGCTCCTCGAAGCTCCAGGTGCCAGGCTTACTATTCAGACCTGGGGCCATCTTGTTAGAGTCCTCGTTCTGGAACTCTGAGCCTTCCACTATACGACCTTTAGGCACGGGACTGGGGGTCACAGGAAATAATACAGCTGTAGCCATAACAGTGCTTGTTACTCAGGCTTGGGTTACAGGTGTGTTTGTTGTAGCGGCCTGATCAGTGTCGTAGTTAGAGGTATCTGTGTGTGTGTGTGTGTGTGTGTGTGTGTGTGTGTACCTGTCTGACTCCACAGTTCCATTGTTATTCTCCTTGTCGCCGGCCTCTGGCCTCCCATTCACGCTGCCGATTGGCTGTTCCCGCTCTACCATCCTCTCAGCGTTGGTCAGGCTACGCACCTCCTCGTCCATCTCAGTGTCCATGGCGACATCTCTGCTCTGAATAGACTCGTCTGTGAAGACCAGCAGTGAACTAAATCATCTTGTTTATAATGGTAACAAAGCCCGTTACAGGCTGACTAAGCAAGTAAAAGGGAACAAACGTGTTTGCTTATTTGGTGGTGAACTGCTTGACAGATACTACTGGAGTAGAAAACCCAGATGACTGTATTTAGAAATGTAATTTTTGTAGTATACTGTAAAAATACAGCACTTCTGTAGCAAATGTTATTGTGATTTGAAAACTTTATATTATGTAATATGATGGCGCACTGGTCAGTTAGTTATACATTACTTTTGTTGTTTAGGCAGTTTTAAGTGATGGAAAAGTTACCCTGATTTTCTTTTTCACAGTTGATCTGGTCTCCTAGGTCATCTCCTAGGTCATCGCCTTGGTCGTCTCCTAGGTCAACGCCTAGTTCATCGCCTTGGTCGTCTCCTAGTTCGTCTCCTAGGTCGTCACATTGGTCATAACCTTGGTCTTCTCCCTCCACTCCGTCCTCATCCTGCATGCCTTTTTCCTCACCATCTCTCTACACAGAACACATGACAGTCAGCCAACACGCAGACACAACAGTGTTAAACATTTTGGAATCACCCGGGAACGTTGATGTTTTGATTTGAATTGTTACCTTCATTCACCAATGTGGTATTAAATGAATCACAAGTTATTGTCAAAACATGATTAATTATTGGTAAGGTAAAAGATTTCATCATCAGCACACTGAATAATAGCTGCTGAAAAATTGGCTTTCCCATTGTATGTGAATAATTATTGATTCATTTATCAATCATTAATTTCCAACAGTGATTGAAATGTGCAACATTGTTTAAGTCTTGAATATACATTTTAATCAATTTAATGCAACCTTGGTGAACGAAAGTATGCACTTATCAAAAACACATGTCAATTCCTGGATGATTGAAAATGTTCAACACTAGTGTATATGATTGGCTAATATAGAGGCTCATGCTGCTATGGAGATAAGAAAAATGTGAACTCACTTTGTCTTGGTCCGCTTTACGAGTTCTCTTCATAATCTCCTCAATTCTCTGCCATGTTAAAAGCCACAGTGAGTTGCCACGTAAAAATTACAGTACAGACCAGCTGACACTGACCAGTCACACAGTGGTGGATGAGGTGCTAGACCAGTCACACAGTGGTGGATGAGGTGCTAGACCAGTCACACA
>JACXGM010004954.1:11270-36521 GCA_016801145.1 Umbra pygmaea
CAGTCACACAGTGGTGGATGAGGTGGTAGACCAGTCATACAGTGGTGGATGAGGTTCCTACCTTCTTCCTCTCCATGCGTTCCTTCTGGTTTTGGGCCAACACTCTCTCTCTCTCAATGCGAACCTTCTCTGCCTCAATGGCAGACTGTGCTTCTGCCTCCTCACGCTGAGATTGGATAGACACATTGTCAATCAATTAATCGATACCTTACATCAGCACCAAGACGGTGTCAGTGCGTGTGCTTGCTTTTCTACCTCCTTCTGCAGCTCAGCCTGTCTGACGGCCTCCTCTGCCTCCAGCCTCTCCCTGTCTGCCTCGGCCCTCACCGCCTCCTCTTCCTCTCTTTTCCTCCTCTCCTCCTCCTGCCTCTTCTCTTCCTCCAGGCGTTTCAGCCGCGCCTCCTCAGCCAGGCGTTCCTCCTCCTCCTTCCGCAGCCTGTAGTAGTGAACACAATGGGTCAAGGCCACCAACAGATAGATGACCCTGCAGTTTTCCAGTAGCTCCTCCTGACTCCTCACCTCTCCTCCTCCTCCCTCTGGACTCGCAGGATCTCCTCTCGCTCCTTTTTCTCCCGGGCCAGACGGCGGTTCTCAGCCAGCATCAGAGCGGCCTCGGCGGCCGAGCTCGTACCAGCCATGGACTTGTCTGTCAGAGAGGAGCCGTGACATCCACGCTGGAATTTAGTTTCGCTGGGAATTCTGAAGCTTGAAGGCATTTTAATTTGACTCACAACATGCGAGCCAATGAGCAGACGTGTACCGTACAGAACAGAGGACCAGTAGACATTCAGGTTGAGAGAGAAGGATGTGAAAAATTAGAAAACTAGGTGTGGAAACTCATTTCACAAGACTATGTGGCTGCTGGCCATAAAGAGCTCTCTGTCTCTTCTACTAACGAGAGCAGCCCCTTGCATTACCGCTCTCCTCCATCTCCAGAGCCGACCACAGGGGGGCAGTAGACCTCTGGTAGCTCACTGGATGCAACGCCAGCTGGGAGTTATAAGCTGTGCTGGTCCACAGAGCACTCACAGCTAGCTAGACACTAAGCTACATCCACGTCACTTTCCCTCAGTAATGAACCCCAGAGGAAATCAGCCCACTAACACACTGTGGTGGAACAAAGGAAATTCTCATTTAAATCCATCAGAATAAAATCTGACCAAACCAACAACATTGATGGGAACTGACGTCAAGCAGAGGGTTTCCAGCTCTCTGCTGCAGGGTCTAATAGTATTATTAAAAGGTGTGTCAGAGGAGTCCCTTCTAAGTGTAGCTTTCTGCATTTATTCCTTAAACTGAGTTCTGCAATGTTCTGTTTCATGTCCTCGTTCCTGTGGTAAACATCAGGCTAACTAGACTCCTCACAACTAATTAGTTAAAAACATTTCTGATTTGAATTCACCACAAAAAAGGCAACACATTATTTAGCTAAAAAGGTTATACGTTACATATACTGACACAATCTCATTATTTTCATAGCCATTCTTACACACCGACCTAACAGATTTCTCAGTAATTTCAAAGGTCTGACAAAGCAGAATATATATTTATTTTATTATCCCCAATTTCTCCCCTTCAAACTGGTAAATCTTTCCAACTAACCCTGCCTTGTTGCAAGCTCCTCAAACCCCTGACAGATTTGGGATGGTGAAGGGCGGTCACATCGTTCATCCAACCACATGTGTCGAATGGTTGACACCAATGTACACTCACCTAAAGGATTATTAGGAACACCATACTAATACTGTGTTTGACCCCCTTTCGCCTTCAGAACTGCCTTAATTCTACGTGGCATTGATTCAACAACGTGCTGAAAGCATTCTTTAGAAATGTTGGCCCATATTGATAGGATAGCATCTTGCAGTTGATGGAGATTTGTGGGATGCACATCCAGGGCACGAAGCTCCCGTTCCACCACATCCCAAAGATGCTCTATTGGGTTGAGATATGGTGACTGTGGGGGGCATTTTAATACAGTGAACTCTTTGTCATGTTCAAGAATCCAATTTGAAATGATTTGAGCTTTGTGACATGGTGCATTATCCTGCTGGAAGTAGCCGTCAGAGGATGGGTACATGGTGGCCATAAAGGGATGGACATGGTCAGAAACAATGCTCAGGTAGGCCGTGGCATTTAAACGATGCCCAATTGCCACTAAGGGGCCTAAAGTGTGCCAAGAAAACATCCCCCACACCATTACACCACCACCACCACCACCAGCCTGCACAGTGGTAACAAGGCATGATGGATCCATGTTCTCATTCTGTTTACGCCAAATTCTGACTCTACCATCTGAATGTCTTAACAGAAATCGAGACTCATCAGACCAGGCACCATTTTTCCAGATTTCAAATGTCCAATTTTGGTGAGCTCGTGCAAATTGTGCCTCTTTTTCCTATTTGTAGTGGAGATGAGTGGTACCCGGTGTGGTTTTCTGCTGTTGTAGCCCATCCGCCTCAAGGTTGTGCGTGTTGTGGCTTCACAAATGCTTTGCTGCATACCTCGGTTGTAACGAGTGTTTATTTCAGTCAAAGTTGCCCTTCTATCAGCTTGAAGCAGTCTGCCCATTATTCTCTGACCTCTAGCATCAACAAGGCATTTTCGCCCACAGGACTGCCACATACTGGATGTTTTTCCCTTTTCACACAATTCTTTGTAAACCCTAGAAATGGTTGTGTGTGAAAATCCCAGTAACTGAGCAGATTGTGAAATACTCAGACCGGCCTGTCTGGCACCAACAACCATGCCACGCTCGAAATTGCTTAAATCACCTTTCTTTCCCATTCTGACATTCAGTTTGGAGTTCAGGAGATTGTCTTGACCAGGACCACACCCCTTCATGTATTGAAGCTAGTGCCATGTGATTGGTTGAGTAGATAATTGCATTAATGAGAAATTGACCGGGTGTTCCTAATAATCCTTTAGGGGAGTGTATACTTCCGCGATTTAATTCACAGGTTCCCCGATCTGCACACAAGGTGTCGCTGAAGAGCGACATGGCAAGGTAGATAATCTGACTCATCTTTCCCAAATCCATGGTAGCAATATGTCAAGTTGCGCTGCCTCATACTGGGGGTCCGGGTAAAGTCGGAGAAGCCATAGTCGGGCTTGAACCACTGACTATCATGACGTAGACGGTCCTGCAATGCTGCAACTTAAACCCACTACGTCACGCCCCGTGGAATACATTTTCTCATTTTAAACTGCGTGGGATGAAAATGACATGTATAACTTGTGAACTGGCTTCGGGCCACAGGCCGCATGTTTCATGTTTCGGACTCTGGACGTAAGTGACATTTCTGGTCTTCCTTACTCACCGTCTTTATCTTTGGTCTTACTGGCGGCGGTGTGGGTCGGGGTGGAGGCTGTGCTGCTCTGGTGCGTCTCTGGGGAGTGGGGGATCAGAGGCTGGACGGGACACAGGTCCTTGGGCTTGGAGTCCCTTTTCCGAATGGTGGGTGGTCCGGTGGGAGTGAGAGCTGGTCTTTGGATGGGTGGGGGCTTGGCTGAGCTGGGCTGGGGGGACGGCGGGCGTTTGACACCTCCAGGTGAGGGGGGGCGATTACGAGGGCTGTGCCTTTAAAAGGGGAGACCCCATATCAGTTACCCAACATCGTATCACCACAGTACACAGACAGAGTTGATGTTGTATATTCATTGATTTTTGGGGTAAAAGATGGACTAGTAGCCTTACTTTCCCACACTAGGGGAGGGCGGTCTCTTGCTGGCAGGTAAGGCAGCCGGGGAGGGAGAGCGGTTGCGTCCTGCGATGTTGGAAGGTGAGGCAGGACGTTTGCCTCCAGGCGACGAGAACCTTTTCTCCTTCTGTCATTCCATAAATAGAGAGAAGTGTTAGGCTACTTTGTCCGTCATAACACAGCAGACAGTCAGCTAGGCTATATTGACAATTAGAAACTAGGTGATATGACATTACATCCCGTTTTCCTGCTTTAATTTGATCTATATGTTTTATAAGGCATTGGGGGGTTGTGATAAAGTGTCAATATACCCAAGCCATGTGTTGTGTACAGAGACCTGCCAATGTGGTTATTGGCCATGCTATAATGACCACATACCACAACCCCTTGTGCTTGTTTGGCTAAAGGAAAGCCCAAACAGAAATTATTCAAGTTTAACACCTGCATCCCACTCTAAAGTTGTATACTGATTTCAGACACAATTTATACTTTTTGAAATATGGCAATTAAAAATGAACATAAAAGTTAACTAGGCTTAAATGGTCCAGGTTTAAATTTAGCCCATGCTATAGAAGAAGACACTGTTAAAACATGTAGATTCGTACTAGAAACACAACCATATTTAATATACAATAATTTACATGGATTACAATGCATTTCATGCAGCACTGATTTATTCTGGTCAGTACTTATTTAAATAATTTAACAGTTCAAGCAAGAAATGGCAACTGTTAAATGTGCAGTCTAGTTATATAATATTCATGGCAACAACTGCTCTTGAAGATTTCTACAAGCAGTTCTTTAAACACTCACGCCTAGCCTGTATCCAGGTTTCATTAACAGTTGTGATATTTGGATATGGTTTTAAATTAGCATAAAATGTTCAGACTTCAAAGGCACCACTGCTCTTGATCAGTTCTAGCTACAAACACCCCCGCTACAAAATTGACACGCACAAACCAAGATGGCAATAAACATCACTTGTTGTTGCCATTGCTAAACTATTCCATAACCTAATCCATCAGGAGAACCTCGTGAAACTGGAAAAGTGGATCAATAACATGGATCCATAACAGACCGACAGACTTGTGTCCGCAGAATGACCTACACACCAGGAAGGCTTTAAATAGGGCCCTGGCATGGCCCAGGCTAGCAAGTAGGACTGCCCGACTCTAATCCATATATGAAAAGTAGGCAAGCTGCATGCAGTGGATGGTGACTTTTGAGCTGTGAGATGATGTTATAAGAAAACCAGACTGGGCGAAAGGGATGTCTGTAGAAGAGGGCAGTCATCTCATATCCATGTCAACGCAGTGAAGAAGATGTACACTAGTTAATCAGTCCAAATAAATGCATGGTGCACGCACGCACGCACTCCTAGTTCGACCCCTAGTTTCCTACAGCCTATCCTGGGATGCTTTGTTTGACACCAATGCTACTTCATACATATGGTGAGGGTGCAGGGAGGAGGAGAACCAGACAGTATCATCTGATCCAAGCACTGTCTCTCCTCTAGTAATCCAACCTCTTATCAACAATTGAAAATAAAAGTATTTAATTCAGACTTGTCCTTAGGCATGGAATAGCTACGTATTTCTGAGGTAACACAGGTCTCAAATGAGTATGAAGGACACACAGATACCTAACCCAGAATGCTGCTTTGACAGGCAAATCATACAGGATGTGTGTATATAAATCGGTGCCATTTGTCCTCAGGTTTAATCTGGTGAACAATGTTTCGTTTCAGGCTTGGAGCGATAGTGTTATCATGGCTTTAACACCATGTTCCTCCCTGTAACTTCATCCTGGAGACAGAAATGTAAAGGTATTGTATCCCACACACCTTTACATAACCTACAATATGTCCCTAACCTGATCATTGAAACATGACCCTGTGTTTGATGATCTGGAAGTATACTGGAGTTGAGAAAGTAGAAATGATCAATGTGTAACAACTGGCTGTTACATCAATATTAAGTCAAATTAATGTGACTCTTATTTAAAAGTTGCTTTTAAGAATATTTATTAGGCATTGTTAGTGTCATGTTGGCATTCACATGTCCAATGCTGCAATAGGAAGGCTCTTCTTCAGACTACATTTTGTCACTTTCATATTTTTGTGGTTGCCCGGGGGTATTTTTTATTATTTTAATGACAGGACAGTATAAAGGGGAGGCTAGGGAGATATAAAGTCAGACATTACACAGCCCTATGCCAAACACTAATAAATAACTTTAAAAACAAAACTCTCATATTATGTGTGGCAGCTTAGTAAAACCCAATGCATGTGACCAATCATTGTTTAATAAGCAAAAACTAAACAAATATACTTTGTGTAAAAATCAAGATGTTTTGGATAGTTTAACTCCTGTAATTCATTAAATTGTGTAAAATACGTAGGATTAGCCAGCAGCATAGCGCCCTGTATTCCACTGCTGGTTTGCTTCTAAAGCTAAGCAGGGTCGGGCCTGGTTAGTCCCTGGATGGGAGACCAGTGCTGCTGGAAGTGGTGTTGGAGGGCCAGTAGGGGGAACTCTTCCCTCTGGTCTACAGATCATTCCCAATGCCCCAGGGTAGTGATGGGGACATCTGCCCTGAGTAGGGTGCCGTCTTTCAGATGGGACTTTAAATGGGTGTCCTGACTCTCTGTGGTCATAAAAAATCCCATGGCACTTATCGTAAGAGTAGGAGTGTTAACCCCGGTGTCATGGCCAAATTCCCAACCAGGCCTCACTTCAATCACGGCCACCTAATAATCCCCCTCCTTCCAAATTGGCATATATAACTACTCACCTCTCCACCTGATAGCTGATGTGTGGTGAGCGTTTTGGCTCAAAATGGCTGCCATGCACGGGATGATTACATTCACCAACTATACTTCTGCGATTTAACTTACTGGGCCCAATCTGTACACAAGGATTCGCTGCAGAGCGACGTGGCAGGATAGATAATCTGATTTATCTAACCCAAATCCCTGGCAGCGCTACGCCAATTTGTGCTGCCTCATGCAGGAGGTCCGGAAAAAGTCAGAGAACCTATGGTCAGGCTCGAACCACTGACCATCGTGACGTAGACTGTCCTGAAATGCAGTGACATAGCCCACTACGCCATTAGGACCCCACACAGGGGCAATTTAACCAATTTCCAAAAATACACATTATTTTGTCGATAATATGCATTTCTTTCTAGTTATACATTGTGAAATGTCAATTTTGCTATTCTATTAGACGAAAGGGGAACTGAAGCACTGCTGGTATCCCTTGTACCCTCTGGTGCTCTTGGAAGGGACAACTGAAAAAAGATCCAGGAACTCAATCGGATCCAAAAGTTAAGACCTTTATTATTTTAGAGGGCTAGAGAGCATTAAAACACCAACACGTATCGGCCCACTGGCCTTCATCAGGGTGTCACACAGTGGGCCGATACTAGCCCTCTAAAATAATAAAGGCCTTTTAACTTTTGTATCCAACTGAGTGCCTGGACTAGGATTCTTTCAAATTTTCTCTTAGCTATTTTGTTAGTGTAGGTATTTTGTATTATTTAAGTAACCCCTGGATCCAATATGGTAGTTCCTAACATTTACTAGTCCTAAAATATCTAATTGTTTTTGTAGTTTTCGTGACAACGCAGGTGAATGACAGATTCTTGTGTACCTGGCAGAACTCCTTCCTCCACACTATTCCTCCCATGTCCTCGTCAGTCTCAGTCGTTTCCCATGTGTTTCTTTACATGAACACCTAATTCACCTGGCTTTTTTTCCAATGGCTGGCAGTGCTATCTTTCATTACAAAATTAGAGTATTCTTATTCAGTGTGACTGGCGAAATGACACTGTAATTTGTAAATAATTACATTTAACAAACATTAAAATACCAGTACACAAGGTGTAGTTAAAATCCAAACCACTCCTTAAAATAATACTGGTATATAGTTTACCACCCAGCCCTAGGATGTAGGGGGAGGAAAAGAGGAAGGGCATAGAACCCCGTCGTCAGGAGGTGGGACATTAGGGCCCTACACCAAACTCCGGCACACTACCATGGATATATGATCACACCACCAAAAGACGCAAACTTTCCATGTGTTTTAATACTTGGATGAAATAAGTCACCTTAGGTAAGTGGAACAAAGTTACTTCATGTCAGTAGGTGACAATGCTATGAAGTTAGGTCCCTGGCAACCACCAGCCTATTCTTTGCTAATCTCACTGTCCTCATGTCCTTTCTATTGACACTCTTCCTCGTGCATCAGGTCTCACCTGTGAGGTGTTCAGCTGGTCGGCGGAGACCGAGGTGGGCATAGCGCTGCTCTTCTGCCGGTCGATGCTGCGGCTGCGCAGGGGCCCTCTCTGTCCTGGGTGCAGGACGCTGGCCGAGGCTGAGCGAGGACACAGGTGACACTCTGGTCAAGGACACGGTCACAGCAGGGAAACCCGCCAGCGGGGAGTCGGGGACGGAGCAGCCAGGGTGGGTGAGCAAAGCAAAGGGGCAGGAGGAGAGGAGAAAAAGAACAAAAGAAAAGAGGAAAAGAACAGTAGAAGAGGAAGATGAGGAGGAGGAGGAGAAGGACAGCAGGAGAAAGGTTGGGGGGATAAGAGCACACAACACAGTGTAGGGTTAGGCTTAGGGTTAGGCACTGGTAGCATGTGTTGAAGCATCAGGGCGGGGCAAGTGGCAAGGCTGAAGGAGTAAACAGAGAGCGCCAAAGAGACCGACAGGCTGCCGGCATCCCCTGATTGGTGGGGAAGCTCCGGTGCCACACACAGCTGAACACAGTGCATCACAACAACACAGCAATTCAACAGCAAATCATCACAAAGACCTAACACCAATGAAGCACAGGCAGGCACGCGCACACACGCACATGTGCACAAACAGAAACACCACAAAGCATCACACTAAAACAGTAACACGCAGGCATGCTGGGTGGGTAAATAGCTAGAGACTAGCATTCATTCATATTTACAAAATCGGTTCATCAGGCTTTAGAGTATTTTCAGTGTTTTAAAATGCTAGGGGACCAAACCAAGTAATGTCAATGTCCCAGTGTCATTTAAATATAAAAAAAAGGTGAAATAGTACATGTTCTTTAAGAAAGATTCTGTACATCAACAACCTACTAGAATTGTAGTAAGTTGTTTACATGGCTATTGAACAAGTACCCCACATCCAGTAGATCGTCTCTCCAATTAAGATGGTGAGCCAGAGTGAACCAGCTCTGGATCTAAACCCTGTATCTGGGTGCTTGCTGTGTCAGATTGGGGGATTAGCAGTGGTAATCTCAAAATCTGACGGCTCTCCTTCTCAGCCTGCCGGGCCCAAATCCCATATATGCTGGCCCTCTGTAATTCATCCTGACTGGTTATTTAGTGAGCTGTAACAATGGAGGTAAAGGAATAGCTTTGAGTGCTAGATTTACACAGGCAGCTAGATTTACACAGGCGGCTAGATTCTGAGCATTCGGGGTGTCTCTGTCCGGTGTGTCAGTACGAACCTCACAAATTTCAACTCAACAATGTGTGGTAGAGTTCCAAGAAATAGTATTTGCCCTTTTTTGTGGGTTGTATTAATACAGTTGTGCTCAAACATTTGCATACCCCTGGATAATTGGTAATAGATGTTCCATTTTCAAGGAAAACATGAGTGAGCAGGCAAAAAAAAAATTATCATGGGGTTCATACTCAACTGTAAGTCATAACAGAATATCACAATCATAATAGAAAACATGTCAACTAAGAAAATAAGGAAATGACCCCTGTTCAAAAGTCTGCCTACCCTCAGTTCTCAATACAGGGTATTGCCCCCTTTAGCATCAATGACAGCGTGCAGTCATTTGTGATAATTGTCTATGAGGCACCAAATTCTTGCAGTTGGTATAGCTGCACATTCGTCTTGGCAAAATGCCTCCAGGTAATGCAAAGCCTTTGTTCGTCTTGCAAAAAAGCCTTTGTTCGTCTCACACTTTTGAGATTTATCCAGAGTGGCTCGATGATATTAAGGTCAGGAGACTGTGATGGTCCCTCCAGTACCTTCACCTTATTCAGCTGTAAACACTGGAAGGTCACCTTGGCCTTGTGCTTAGGGTCATTCTCGTGCTGGAAAGTCCAAGAGCGTCCCATGTGCAGCTTTAATGCAGAAGAATGCAAATTGTCTGCCAGTATTGTCAGATAACATGCTCCATTCTTTTTGCCATCCATTTTCACAAGGTTCCTCACACCCCCAAGAAACATCAGTGAGCCACCACCATGCTTTACAGTGGGGATGGTATTCTTTTCATTATAGGCCTTTTTGACCCCTCTCCAAACATAGCACTTATGGTTGTGACCATAAATCTCTATTTTGGTCTTGTCACTCCAAAATAGTGTGCCAGAAGATGTGAGGCGTGTCAAGGTGTTGTCGAGCATATTGTAACCAGGCTTTTTTGTGGCACTGGCACAGTAAGGGCATCTTTCTGGCAACTCGACCATGCAGCTAATTTTTATTCAAGTATCGTCGTATTGTGCTCCTTGAAATAACTACACTGCCTTTTACCCTTAATAAGTAATTGAACAGTACTGACTGGCATTTGCAAGGCTTTGGATAACTTTAAAAAAAAAAATCCAAATGTATGCATTTGTAGTACCTTATTACGCAGGTCTTTTGACAGCTCTTTTTTGCTCCCCATGGCTCAGTATCTAGCCTGCTCAGTGCAAAATCACTGACTATTTAAACACAGACACTAATTGCAATTTAAAATGATTTTCTGCATGAACAGTCATATTGTCAAAAGCAATGCCAAAAGTTCTACCAGGGTATGCAAACTTATGAGCACATCCGTATACAGAGGGATTCTGAGAGGAACGAATGAAGTTAGATGCTCAGTTAATTTGTTTGGTGCTGTTAGGTAAATCAAACATGCAAACTTCAGGTATAAAAAAGATGTTGCCCCCTAGTAATTCAACTCCATGGAAGGATTTTTAGGGTCAGGTATTTAACTACATACATTTGCCTGTTGTGTGATAGTAGGCCTAACAACCACACTACAGATGTTGTGTGATAGTAGGCCTAACAACCACACTACAGATGTTGTGTGATAGTAGGCCTAACAACCACACTACAGATGTTGTGTGCAGTGCACTAAAATATTTGTATTTCAGGGACAGCAGCTGTAGCTCCTCTAGCCTTTCCCCAGCTCCCTTGTGTGATTTGCCTGTAGCACAGCAGTACCACAACATTCTCACCCAACCAGCCAGTCAGGCCCCATGGGTAAGCAGCTCCGAGCGAAGCCTGTCCCCCAAGGCCCACGGTGGCAGCACACCCGGTACACTCTGCTCTCAATACAGTGGCACCAGAGCTCTGTGTGCATGTGAGCACATTCTTCATGCGTTTGCCTGCGTAAAACCAATCTATATGTGGATGAAGAACCTTACAATAAAAAGTGTACTTTCACCAAAAGGCGTATTTAGTGGAAACCGTGTTGGCCAATACAGAACAGAAGCAAGGCCTATTAGCACTATTAGCCACCACCGTACAACCCATCACCAACTAAGAACACAGTATAAGCCAGAGGCTGTGAGTTTTACTAAACATCAAGCTTCATCATATGGCCATGGAGTTTGACTAAATATCAAGCTACACCGTATGTACGTTGTGGAGTTTTAATAAATATCGAGCTAGCTCATATGTACTTTGTGGATTTTTATTAAATATCAAGCTAGCTCATATGTACATTGTGGAGTTTTACTAAATATCGAGCTAGCGCACATGTACGTGGAGTTTTACTAGATATCAAGCTAGCTCATATGTACGTTGTGGAGTTTTAATAAATATCGAGCTAGCTCATATGTACTTTGTGGATTTTTATTAAATATCAAGCTAGCTCATATGTACATTGTGGAGTTTTACTAAATATCGAGCTAGCGCACATGTACGTGGAGTTTTACTAAATATTGAGATAGCTCATATGTACTTGCAGTTTTAATAAATGTCGAGCTAGCTCATATGTACATTGTGGAGTTTTACTAAATATTGAGCTAGCTCATATGTACATTGTGGAGTTTTACTAAATATTGAGCTAGCTCATATGTACTTGCAGTTTTCATAAATATCGAGCTAGCTCATACATTGATGTGGAGTGCGGAAGGATCTGATTGTTAAAAATATTTGAGCTAGTTGGCACAGGGGTGTTAATCTACTGAAGGTGGTGATAAATTGGAGGTCCCTGTGTTAAGTCTTCTCTGTGGTTACCTGGGGCGTCCGCTCCTCCGGCCGACAGGGCGGCAGCACTCTTGCTCCTAGCTAGTGAGGCCTGGGTGGGGGTAAGCAGGCGACTGAGGATGCCTCCATCAATTGGGCTGGCCAGGGGCTTGCGTGCTAAAAGGCCGGAACGATAGGAACCCCCCAATAATAAAGCCAAAACAAGAAGAAAGGGGGAAGGGCAACATAAAGAAGGGTTAAGGGGTTGGTGGGTCACCATGTGATTCAAACTTGTAGAAGGAGAGAATCAACATTAGACCACAAAGCTGTCCCAATAGTCTTCAATGGCTTCCTTGCAGAAACACATTTGCCCTGGTGGTAGTGAAGAAAAGGAGATGACAGGAAACTGAAGGAAACAATCCCATGAAGGAGAATTGAGACACGGACCGTGGAGAAACTGAAGAGAACTAAAAGTGAGGCATTATGAGGTAAAATAAAGATGGATCCCTGGAGCAGAGTGGGGGGAAGGTTGTTAGTGAGCTCAGTCCACATAAAAGAAATGGAGAGCTGTGGGTTACATGAGTAATGACAGGGAACATGGAGGTAGGTTCAATGGAAAAGTACTCTTTATTTTCTACTGCAGACGCCACTGATAATGTGATGGAGATTAAAATGACTTAATGTCAATTACGAATTGCCATAAAAAATATGGTAATTCCAGGCCCAGTTCAATATCATGTACAGATCACTTCTACCTGATATCAGGAAGCCACCAGTCTGACAGTAAAAAACAAAAAGTTTCTGATCTCATGAAAAAAAAGAACTCAGTTCCGCTTCATTTTCTAGTTTCCCAGTTAAAGGTTGAAAAACAAAAAGATTAAAACGTTATCGGCTGTTCCCTCTGGGCACTTTTCTGGCAGTTTGGATAAAGTGAATAACGGACATCTGACGGAACAGGGACATCTGCTACAGACACTTAAATGTAGAGTAGGACCTAATCTGCCTGTAGGGGCACTTCAGACAGACTGGAGGTCAGAGGACCAGTGGACGTGCTTATGAACGATTGGGGATCAGAGTCCTTGGGAAGTTAAAAATAATATATTATATTTGGCAGAGTCCTTTCTAGACACTGAAGAACATCTAACATAGTGAGAAAGGCACAATATTAAAATAACTACATACAAAGTCTTACACTTTGTTCAAAGTCAGTCACTCAAGAGATCCAGTTCAACATAATGTAGAAGGATCACTGAGGTCCTGGAAATATCAGCGCCGGGTTAATAACTAAGATTTAAAGGGGGAAAGATATTTTAACAGTGCATGGCCTCGCTCACCAAAACAAATTCATGTTTATGACCTGTAAATGAGTTAATACTGTAAAGACAAATTAAATACTATACCACACATACAGTATGTTCTGGTGTGAGGGGAATTCGACAACGCCACAAACAATGGAACACATTTACAGACGCACAAGACAACAAATGGTTAGTAGCATGGCTTTTTAACAATGGAATTCAGTGGGCGTGTCTATGAGCAACAGGGGGACGCCACGGACCCACACGGCAGGGTACCAGACCCCACGTTGACAAATCCACTGCTCACAAATGTCATCTGCCGGGAAAACAACAAACACATTGTGACAAGGAAACAAAACATTGTTATGCGGGAGCCCAATGGAGACATTCCCTGAGTGCAGCAGCTCACAGTAATGACAGATGGAGAGGAGAAGGAGTAGCAGTGGAAGACAGAGGTGCTTAGAACAAAGAGTGTGTTAAGTTAGCAGCACAAGGCACAGAAGAAGGCCCTACCAGAGAGACCAGAGACGTCCAGAATCAGAGCATTTCAGGAGAAGCAGAGCTTAAATCAGAGGGCATTTCAGGAGAAGCAGAGCTCAAGTCAGAGGGCATTTCAGGCAAAGCAGAGCTCAAAGATCAGGGGGCATTGTAGGAGAAGCAGAGCTCAAAGATCAGGGGGCATTTTAGGAGAAGCAGAGCTCAAAGATCAGGGGGCATTTCAGGAGAAGGAAAGCTCAAAGATAAGGGGGCATTTCAGGAGACGCAGAGCTCAAAGATCAGGGGGCATTTCAGGGGAAGCAGAGCTCAAAGATCAGGGGGCATTTCAGGGGAAGCAGAGCTCAAAGATCAGGGGGAATATCAGGAAAAGCAGAGTTTAAATGTCAGGGGGCATTTCAGGAGAAGGTGTTGGTAGTTGGCAGGAGGAGCAAAGGTGTAGAGACAGAGAGAGATGAGAGAAGGCCTGTTGGGGAGTTTTCAAGTGCTGGATTGCTGCATTGCAAAGATCACTGCAGCCCTACAACAAAACAGTAGCCTAGACCATGACACCCCCACAGCGTGATAACCCCCCCCAGTGTGTGCACACAGACCACTGCTTAGAACGCTGTGAGGTAGCAAACAGGTGTTAGAGGAATGGGGACGCGTGCTTGTTGTTACGAAAGGAGATGCCAGCAACGCAGACAAGGACGAGAATGTGACATTTAACATTTTTCATGCTAGCCACCTTTGTCGTCCGCCGTCACCTTATCAAGCTTGGAGGGGGTTGGTGTTCTGCCCCCCCCAGTTCGTGTCAAGGAGGAGCTTCTCTTCTTCAAGGAGGGGCCTACACAAAGGAGGGTGGGGTTACAGCCTGTAAGGCACAGAGGCCCAAAGACCCACATGTTTTAATTTAGACCAATTTTGTTATATTCTTACAGTACATCACAATGGGACATGATGTCCATGTTAGTGGACGTTGGGGCTAAATGACCCTGCATGATATAGCCATGTGACTTGTTCTGTTTTTACTGATACTGAGTAGATGATATGGTGTTCACCAACATCTGTCAAATAATCATCTCAAAGTAAACAATAGTCTATTTTCCTCTATCTATTAGTCTTGGGGCAGTTAGTGACGTAGTCTCTGAGCGGTTAGTGACGTAGTCTCGGGGCGGTTAGTGACGTAGTCTCGGGGCGGTTAGTGACGTAGTCTCGGGGCGGTTAGTGACGTAGTCTCGGGGCGGTTAGTGACGTAGTCTCGGGGCGGTTAGTGGACGTAGTCTCGGGGCGGTTAGTGGACGTAGTCTCGGGGCGGTTAGTGGACGTAGTCTCGGGGCGGTTAGTGGACGTAGTCTCGGGGCGGTTAGTGGACGTAGTCTCGGGGTATTGAGTGACAAACTGAGGTTCGGGTATTTAGTGACGGGGGCCTTAATATCCACCTGTCTGCTCCACCGGGGGCTTTTTCCTGCCCTCCTTAGGGGGCTGAGTGTCAAGGTCGACTTTGCTGTTTTTAGGCAAACGGTTGAGAGACGAACTCCTGACTCGAGCACCTGGGAGACAGTGAGGAGAAAGAGAGGTGAGAGTGAGGAGACAGCCAGGGTGAAGCAGTAAGAGCACATCCTCCTTTATACCTGTTTAACATTAAAACAATTCTTAGTGATGATTTCCTTTCTGAGGGAAAACACTCATATTGCTGCTGTTGCTTTAGAATCCCTGTAATCCAGGCAGACAATTGTTATTATTGTTTTCTTTGTGTCTGATACAGTCGTCTGATAGAGTCGTCTGATAGAGTCGTCTGATAGAGTCGTCTGATAGAGTCGTCTGATAGAGTCGTCTGATAGAGTCGTCTGATAGAGTCGTCTGATAGAGTCGTCTGATAGAGTCGTCTGATAGAGTCGTCTGATAGAGTCGTCTGATAGAGTCGTCTGATACAGTCGTCTGATACAGTCGTCTGATACAGTCGTCTGATACAGTCGTCTGATACAGTCGTCTGATACAGTCGTCTGATACAGTCGTCTGATACAGTCGTCTGATACAGTCGTCTGATACAGTCTTCAGTTTCAGAGTTTGTCAAACACAACTGAATGAGGAAACAGGCCAGCAAATTCTGACAAAGAGACCAGATCAGCAACAGCAAAGACCGGGTGAAAGGTGGAGATACGGGGTAAGAACACAACAGAGCTGACCTCTCGGTGCTGCTACAGAAAAGGAAGCTGTGACGAGATGCGTTTGGACCCTGAATGATTAATCTATTCAGAGGTCAGAATGAGACCAGGGTGAGTTTCATCAGGAAGGAGCACAATGATTATTAAAGATTAAAACCGAGCCAGCAGGTTGATCAGCGGTAGATCCCGGACGAGGTCCTCATGACCGTGACACACCCCCCCGTCACAAGGAGCACTAGAGCGTGAACATGAAGGAGATCACAACAGCATGCTGGGTGGAGACGTGGCTAATGTCACAGACATTTGGTTACCAGTATCTAAACAGGGCCGATGTCACTCTGCTCATGGACAGGAGAACCAGACGGTCAGCATGGTGACAACATTGAGGGCTGACAAGGAGGCTGGTGTGTGTGTGAGAGGGAGGAGGGAGGGAGGGGACTTACTTTTGTCAGGAGAGTTCATTAGAGTAGCTGAGGATGAGGACAGGCGCTTAGTGATGCTGGGATCAGCCTGCTGTTTAAGATTCACAGTGGAAGAGGAGCGCTTGTCCACTAAAAGGAGGAGGAACACACAGGGAGGAGGGGTTATACTGGGAACTGACCAATGGGATAAAAGAGGGTTATACTGGGAACTGACCAATGGGAGAAGAGATGGGTTATACTGGGAACTGACTAAGGGGAAAAGAGGGGATATACTGGGAACTGACCAATGGGGTAAGAGCAGGGTTATACTGGGAACTGACCAATGGGGTAAGAGCAGGGTTACACTGGGAACTGACCAATGGGAAAATAGGGGTTACAATGGGAACTGACCAATGGGAAAAGAGGTGTTACACTGGAAACTGACCAATGGGGTAAGAGCAGGGTTATACCGGGAACTGACCAATGTGAAAGACATGAGGGTTTTAAACTAGAAACTGGTGAGGGAAATGTTTGAACTAAAAATAGATTAATTTTAGGCACTAATGAATATTCATGGGCATTTTAGTTCTGTTATGTCCCTGCAAATAGAGTTCCATTCATATTTTTACTTGGATCATTATACTGTACATCCAAGCATTCATACGTTCATCAAAACATCCAACTGCCAGAACAAAGCCATTCCAGTTAGTGAAAATCCCAAACGTTAGCAGTCATGACAGCGTAAGCCTCAGAAACATTAGTTGGCACATGCGTGAAACAGCCAACGGTAGTCTGCTGAGACTGAACAGATAAGGAACATCTGAAGTCCTTTAAATAGTGAGAAAGCCCCCATGTCCACCCAAGGTGTTTACAGTCAGTGAGCCCAAGCCACATGGGAATAAAGCTCTCGTAGGGGTTCATTGTAAGTGTCTTATAAAGTAGCGTTTCGTGAATCCAGGGAAATATTAGTCAGGCAGTGAGTAAGGGTTGGTGGGTAACAGAAACCAGTGGTGCTCGAAGCTGTGGGTACAGTACAGCATTTAACCAGCTCAAACATCAAAGCTGTGGGTACAGTACAGCATTTAACCAGCTCAAACATCAAAGCTGTGGGTACAGTACAGCATTTAACCAGGTCAAACAGCACCTTGTGTCTGCAGGGCCTTTTCTGGGGAGGCAGGGGAGATTACTATAGCTACTGGAGAGGAGGCCCCTGCGTCAAGGTCTCCTGTGGGGGGAGAAGGATGCACTCAGAGGGAGTCAGGAGGACACACCCTTACTGGGGCAGAGAGGAGGAACAGCCTGGCTGGTAACCAGGAGCCCACAACATGGCTGTAGGATACACGCTCACACAGTTAGACAAGGCTTCATGGAGTCAGATGTAACTAATTCCACACGGCCTGATCACTGACACAGTTTCACACTATAATTAGGGCCTGCCATTTTTTTGTTAATACAGTAGAGGCCAGTTTAACTGGACACAGATTACCACTAATCCAGAATTATGTAGCATTTAAAATGGAGATTACAATTTATCATGCTTTTCAAAACAGAACTTAATCTGTTGTTAGAACACTGACAATATGTCAAATTAAAGGTCAGGTTAAATACATTTTATTTTATAAGCTAGGCTATCTTTTGCAGCGCTCAAAGGCCTGCCCCATATTAAAGGTATTTTTAGACATCAGTAAGCAATCGGCTGTCATACACAGAAAGACTTAAAGGCTAAAGGCTAACCAATAACCAGTAAGTCGCTGACCGCTGATGCATCAGCAAAAACCACCGACCTGTGCGTCTCAACGCGGTGCTTTCAGAGGGCACCTGTGCTCCTCGCACGGACACAAAAGACGTCCGGTTTGCTCAGCATGTATCCATCTAGAACAGAGAGCACCAGGGCTGCCTACCTGATCGGCTGTCGGACTCTGACAGACCACCCCAGGACCAGCGCTTTTGTCTCTGCTCCACTCTCTGGCTTCGCTCCAGCGTGCGGCGCATCACCGCCTCATAGTGCTCCTGCAGAGCGAGAGAAAGCGAGAGAGAGAGAGCGAGAGCGCGAGAGAGAGAGATGACAAACAGAAGATATGGGGGATGGTGAGGAACGTAAAGTCACTCACATGACACAGCAATTATACTGATCGCTCAAAAAAGAAATAGCCAGGACCAAATGAACAGGGACACACAGATAATGTGGGAATAACAACAATGCAACCTTAGTCCAGAAATGCCATCCATCTAGAACACAACATGAGCTGCATTCAAATGGACTTAATTATGAAAAAAGAAACTAATTACAATAACAATAGTTATTATTAATAATAATAATAATAATCTAATATTGTTATTTTGAAGCCGACATAACAGTCTGATGTCATCATATGATGAGTCCAATTAAAGGAAAACTACTTAAGAAGGATGTTTCACATTATTAAGCAGGCCACAGGTTTCAAGCAATATGGGAAAGAAAAAGGCTCTCTCTGCTGCGGATAAGCGTCAAATAATGCAATGCCTTGGACAAAGAATGAAAACATTAGATATTTTAAAAAACTTAAGTGTGATCATTGTACTGTGAAGAGATTTGTGGCTGATTCAGAGCACAGACAGGTACGTGCAGATAAAAGCATAATGAAGAAGGTTACTGCCAGAAAAATTTATTGGATTAAGAGAGCAGCTGCTAAAATGGCATTACAAAAGGAGCAAACAGGTATTTGAAGATGCTGGTGCCTCTGGAGTCCCACGAACCTCAAGGTGTAGGATCCTCCAGAGGCTTGCAGTTGTGCATAAATCTACTATTCAGCCACCCATAACTAATGCTCACAACCAGAAATGGTTGCAGTGGGCCCAGATATACATGAACACTAATTTTCAAACAGTCTTGTTTACTGATGAGTGCCGTGTAACCCTGGATGGTCCATATGGATGGAGTAGTGGATGGTTGGTGGATGGCCACCATGTCACAATAAGGCTGCGACATAAGCAAGAATGTGGCAGAGTCATGTTTTGGGCTGGAATCATGGGGAGAGATCTGGTAGGCCCCTTTAGGAAAAACTGAAATACTGTTCATTGGGTAGTTTCTTTAATGAAATTCGACTTATACCCTAACGGTTGGTGACTTGAAAATTATGCCGACTGTCATTTGAATCGACTATTTAGGAAAATCGGTGCAAAATATAATTAGCATAATTTGCAACATGGTGTATTAGGCTAAATTGTCAAAATCATCGGCTCCATCTGAAGATGGGCACTTTAATGCTTAGCTAAATAAACGTAGTACTACCATTCTACAAGCTAGGTCTTAGAATTAACTATTTAGTTTGTTCTCTATCATTCTTATATGGGCAACATTCCTACCTCATACTGAACTGAGGCCTCGCTCTCTCTTTTACTTTCTCCTCAACATCTTATTTGCGCTGTCCTGGACACTTACAGGGATAAAGCCCTGACCGGAAACAGGAAGGAGGGTTCGTGCGTTTCAGGGACAATCTGTCCGGATGTACGGCCCACTTGTCGAGATGAGGGACCGCCCTAGACATCAGGTCTGCACCGACATTCAATCAACCTGGGACGTCTATGTAAGCCAAACTTCTTATGCCCAGTCGTGTTAATGAGGATGAAGCGACCTCCATAATGTGAAAACTTGGGGTGCCAGGGCGTCGTAACGGCATCCTCTGGTATTCATAGCATTTCCCTATGAACGCAAACATGAGGAATTTTATGTCTCTGTATAATCGGGACATGAAGTATGCATCCTTCAGGTCTATGCTGGCACAGAAGTCGCCCTGATGGAAACACTTCATCAGGTGTCTGACTGTCAACATACGAAAACTGCCATTTGGCTATGGACTCTTCTATTCAGGACCCTCAGGTCTTCTTCAGAACCAGAAAATACAGAGAATAAAGATGGCACATTTTGGGCGAGGGAAAAGGGCCTTTAATACAGATAAAAAGTTGATCCTTTACCACTCTCATGTGTAGATTTTGTAGCAACTCGCTCTTAGCCAAAGTTAGCAAAGAGCAAGCTGCTCTGAGTAAAGACTTAGACCTGTCTCATATTTGAGCTTAGGCAAAGAGATTTTGTACCCTTTATCAATGAGATAGAGCCTCATTTAATTAGGGGAAGAGGAAAAATCGTCTGGTCTAATAGACAAACTGTCTCGATTTTTCCTCCTCATTACTGTTACTAGCATTAGTGAAAAGGCTAGAATGAGTAAGTAAGAGCCTGGCATTGCATGCATGTAAGAGAAACAACATTCTGGCTAGAGTGTAAAGCTGTCTGACTAGACACAGTATAACCCAATTACACAGAAAATACTGTCGGCCTTCTCCACCGGAGGGGCTCGAAGACAAAACGGATAGACATGAGGAATAATGTTTAGAAACTTTACTTCTAATCCAACCCATGGGGTCAGAGAAATCCGCACTATTGCGGCTTCCTGTCCGCCACCTGTTCGGATGAGCCCTGCGCGAAGTGGCAGCTAACGGGGGTCTCCGTTGTGGACTGGAGGTAGCCCCTGACAGGTGCTGACACCTAAAAAGGGGCTCCCAATGACAATTCCACAAACCTAGCCAGTGAAATCATCAGCAGCGGAGGAGGTTTCTGGCTGGGGGCGGGTCTGGCGTATTGCAGGCCTTCCCATCAAATATGTACCTCGACAGAAGTATGTCTTTGTTAATGAGTAAGCATCCATATTATCGTAAAACGCGTTTATCTCCAATCTGAAAAAAGTACATAGAATGCACCTGAAACAATTTTGCATACATGCCCCGATACCAGCCAATGGGGAGGGCTAGCCCGACTGGTTGACAACATGCTGCAACTTTCAAGGTGACAATTTTTGTCGTGATTATTTTAATCATCACGTTGTCCTTGCATTTCTCTTTTGATTCTACAATGCCCTTTCCGGTAGCATCTTGCAGATGGCACAGGCATCAGTTGTTTGCTCGGGATGGAGGAAGGCAAGGCACATATGGTTGTCTGCTTCGCACTTATATGGGGTGGCTAGCCCACTTATATGGGGTGGCTAGCCCACTTATATGGGGTGGCTAGCCCACTTATATGGGGTGGCTAGCCCACTTATATGGGGTGGCTAGCCCACTTATATGGGGTGGCTAGCCCACTTATATGGGGTGGCTCCGTCAACTCATTGGCTGGTTTGGGGGAATGTATGCAAAATTGTTTCAGGTGGATCCTCCTAGGCAGGAGGGGTAAACAACTAAGAGCAGAGCTCTCCCTATGGGGATCTGCTCAACTAATATTCCTACAGTTACAGAACTCTGGTAACTGTTGGAATATTATATGATTATAGGTCAGCATCCCTGTTTGGTGAGTCACTCAAAACAGAATCTCATCTTACACAAAACGTGTCCAATGATTAATTGGGGAAAGGCGTAGAAAAGGTACACAGTGCTTGCATTCACTTTCAAAAACTTGTTTCTCTCACTATAGTTAATTAGGAAAGGAGATGTAAACTATTGACAAATACTACACATTCTTGACTGGCAATATAAATTATGTTCTTTTGAATATGTAGGGAGCATTTACGTTTCTGTATTTTAATTGGGGGGATATTGACAAAAATTTGGCATAGTTATTAAAGTACTTCTATCGATACTCGTATCGACAAGTACCCCAAATGAAATACTCAGTACTTATATTGTTTCCATAAAAAGTGGTATCGGCACATCCCTAATAAACACTGTGACTACACTTAAACAAATCCTTTTAGACAGTAACCAATATGCCGTTGTCTAAGAACATCAGTCTATAACAGTACCCAAACAAAGTACCCACTCAGAGCATATTCTATAGCATTTCAACATAGAACCAGCATTTAATTTACATCTGGTAGTCTACTGTAGTGTACAGTAGTCATTATGTGGTGGTCAATGTGTGAGCATGACATTAGTAAGTGATTTTCTTTCTTGGTCTTTACCACTGCCCAAATATTTGACAGTAAAATGCATGGTGCTGTTTTAATTTGCCTGAAATCAGACCACCGATGGAATGAGTTTCTGCAGCAGATGCCCATAGAAAGCAGCTAAAACAGGAAGTGGTTTCATTTAACACCAAAGCATGCAGTCTTTCCTGAAGTTCTCCATTTACACACTGACCAAGACATAGCATTAATACTGCCAATTAGGCTACACCTTAAAGCAGTCACAGAACTCGTATGTATACAGTTATTTAACAAGCCGATATTCTAAAGAAAACTTCACAGACATGTACATAAGCGTAATCCAAGTGTACTCCAGCAATGGAGCAGTTTAAGCAGTAAGTATTCTGTCTTGTTAGTAACTGTTATTGGTAGACAGTTCTGGTCTAATCAGGGTAAATTAGTAGGTCCCAAAAAGAATCAATCGAATTCCATCCAATTGTTTGATGCTACACACCCTCAAAATGAAAACCAAACTGTGCTTGAGTCAGAGCTCCCAACTCTGAGGCACACGTGCACTCCAGTGACTGGGTTAGAGCCTGGTTCAGAGGCTGTCCATGACCTTCTGTCACCCCAGCCTCTGCTACCCTCCCGTCAAATAAAAAATTAATAAAAATTCAATAAATAAAAAATCTGAAACCAAACCCATGTTCCATTTTGTGCCCAGTGTCACACCTGTTAGTCTAGAATAGCAAACTTGCAATTGGGCAGCATGCGGCTGGAGACAGGAAGTACAACAGAACGGGTAATATTTCATTGTAACTTGGCCTCAAACAGTTGAATGTTATACTTTATTTGCCACTGATTGGTGACGCAAACTATCCATTTCAAAACTGAGGCCATCTAAAGCGGGCAATGTGCTTCTATAACATAGAATGTGCTTCTATAACATAGAATGCAATGTGAAATTAAACAATTACCAAAGTGACAACAGCCAATAACCAAAGACAAAGTCGGAAAAGCCAGTCTGCCTCGAACCACAGACTGGAAAGTAATTTGTATGTGCAAACCCCTACACAGCGGACATCACCAGTGGTTAACAGCAGAACTCTGGTTCTATGAACTGTATATTAGTAACCGTCTGTAGCACTGGTCTGGTGCTTAGGACCAGGCACAGGCACTCACCTTCTCCTCCTCCTGTTTCTGCTTCCTCTTCTCCTCCACGGCCGAGCGTCTGTGCTCCTCCCTCCTCCGCTGCTCTTCCAGCTTCCTCTGTCTCTCCTCCATCTGTCGCTCCACCTGGAGCTTGGTCTTCCTCTCTCTTTCCAGGATCTGAGACTCCCTGGCAGCTGGATGCGGGACAGAGATGTGAGTGATACCGTTGCAAGTGTGGCACACGTATGTGAATACACGTAGAAGAAAAACAAAAACAAATGTGTCTGTTTTCTACAATCAGCCAAAAGGTCAAGATCACCAGCCCATTAAACCTCCCAGTAGAGTCCATTAAAACTCACGAGTGGACCGCTCCTGTTTTACCAGGAAATACCTGTGAAACACTGGTCATATGTGCATGTGGCTAATCCAATGGGTGGTCAAGGTCAGTGAAGGGGCACATTAAAGAGTGTGGTGAACAGGCGTGACTCCTAGGAACTAAGCTACGATATAGTTCTGGTGAATTATGAGGAACTGTTCAGACAGATCTTACCTTGTTGCTTATCTGCCTCCTCTCGTCTCTCTTTTGCCACCCGAAGACGATCGTCTATCCTTAGAGCAGACCCATCAATGACTGCATGTACACAGAGATAAACATCAGCGAGGACACACACACACACACACACACACACACACACACACACACACACACACACACACACACACACACACACACACACCTAGTGGACATGGGTGAAGCATGTGTGGTGGATTATAATGATCTGCAGTGTCAGTGTAAATTAGTAAGCTGACAGCCAGATGTGTCCATCTTGCACCTGGCGCTAATACCTTCAGCCATCCTATTCACGGAACAGTGGTCAGTGCTGGTTAGGTTATGTGCTATTTGGCCATAAGAACGGGGGGGGGGGGGTAATACCCCAGTAACAAGCAGAAAGACATTTACAACCATAAAAATAGAATGGATAGAAAGGCCATTGAGCTGCTTGGCGTGGTCATTCGATTGGTACACAACAAAATGGCAAATGTTGTTAGTTGTCACGGTGACAACACGCAAATTGGTTTAATGCGGAAGTAGGCTGCTAGATCTTTGCAATGGAATGGTACAGATAAAAATGGATTTCATTGATTTGAATTGGAATGTCCTTTCTATCCATTCCATTTCTATGTTTACAACAGACCAGCCTTTGTGAGAACAGCAACCAAGCTTGTGCACAGAAACCATGAAGGCTCTGCTACACTCAAGCTAACCAATGTTAGGGAAGACCCATCATGACCTAACTGCTACAGTTGTTTCTTTTAATTCAATGCTTGTTGATGTACGCACGTGTTTCTTTTCACAGCTCGGTATACTGTGGCCATATGTTTTACGTTTTGTTTTGCTCTCTCTGGTGCAGCTTGTCGGGCTGATAGGCACGGTCGGCTGGCTGACGACGCATAAAAAGCATGTTGTGGTCCGTATTGTATATTAGATCGTTTTGTTTGTTAGGCTCTCCATAGTGTTGTTCTTGCCTGTGTATAGTTTAATAAACTCATTAGTTCTCCCTGGGGAGAAGGGATAGACTAGGGAACTAGTGTTGTATTAGGCCAGTTAGAGGGACAGGGGAGAGCAGGGCCTTTAGCTTCCTTCGATTTGATCCCTTCTCCCAGGTCAGTATTGCACAAAGCTGTAATTATATACACTATCTTTTGTGTTATTATCTATACATCTATATCTCTCTCTATATGTATACTTATTGACAAGTGTTGTACGTTATGTTGTTGTCACTTGGTTTTGTTCTTGGTGCCTAGACACTCCCCATTTCTAAGTGTCCTTACTCCCCTGTGTGTGCTCTCAGGTAGTTACACTCCCACCAGTTCTAACAAATAACGGAAGGGGTGAAAGCCTCAGCTAATACATAAATGCATGTATGCCAGCGTGTCTACTTGGTTTCCGTGCGTGTATGCCAGCGTGTCTACTTGGTTTCCGTGCGTGTATGCCAGCGTGTCTACTTGGTTTCCG
>JACXGM010004955.1:0-10334 GCA_016801145.1 Umbra pygmaea
CACACACACACACACACACACACACACAGATTCACCCTAGGGTAAGAACGACAAACCTTCCTCTTCGATTAAAACATCTTCTCTGGCATCAGCACATTGTAGCTGTAAACAGCAGCTAGAGAGACAGGAAGGAAGCTTCAATAATTCAGCAGGTTGTCGATTTCACACGTAGGTTGTGAGACACATGGGTTGTCATGTCTTACAAGATGCCCGGCATTAGTCAGGTTAGAGAGCGTATAGTGTCTTTAGTAACAGTAGAGTTTATTCTCTATTTGGCCAAAGCAAGGCAGTAAGTTGATTATACAGACAGCCTTTGTGACTGTGTATTATGTTTGAAGGCAGTGTTAATCTGTGAAGCCCCTCAGATGCTCTCTTCTATCTCCTCTGAGGGCTGGAGGGTGTGTGTTAATCGCTTGAGCGGCAGCTCTAAGTGGTAGCTGCTGTGTTTTCAGAAAAATATCCATTTAAGTGTGAATAGAAACGTCTGGTAATGTTAAACGCTCTTCTCCAAATGATCATGCCACTGGCATAGAGTAGCATAGTGCACCTATGCACCTTCATCACGCACCCACGTACACACTATTAGGAGAAGTGATTGGGCCGCGGAGTTATGTTTAGGGATTATGTTTAACTAGTACACCTGTGTTTTTGCAATTAGGCCGCTTTGATTTATGTGTGATACAGGTTGGGTGTGCGTGCGCGTTTGTGTGTCTTCAAGTGTGTCCGGGTTCAGATGTGTGCACGCAGCGTGCGCGTCGGGGAGCGTGGGTGTGTGGCCTACATGGTGTGTTTTGACGGCTGAGATTAATGGCTGAGGGAGAATTCTTTTACGGCAGTGTGGCGCATCGATTCTGTCATCTTCTACCATCGTCTTTGATTTATGCATTTATGCACGTGCTTGTGTTTGCAATATTTTAATGCCCTCTCCAAAGGCTATAGACTTTTAAATGCCTGTATGGGGGGGTAAAAAATAAATAAAGGAGATGTCAACTTTTGTTTGAATAAAACAACTGATTTTTCTCTTGCCTCTGCTTCGCTCTCTCTGTCCGTCACTTCTTAGCTCTCCGAGGGGAATGAAAGAGCAGTTTGCCTGAGCAGTCATATAGTAAATCTAATCCAAGAGAGAAGTGCTTTTAAATGCCTTTTGTTCCCTGGGGCAGAACGTCTCCCAGCCTGTCTCTGCTCCTATGGCTAGCAGCCCAAACTCGGCCTCAGCCGCCACCAGATGCAATTAATATTGAACGGGTGCACTGGCCCTCGCTCGCTTTCTATAATAACAGTGTTAGAACAAAGGTTAATGCTTTGAATCTAATCTCTGTCCTCATCCGTTTCAATGGAGTTGTGATGTGGGGGGGCAGCGGAGGACCAGGAGGACTGAGAGAGATTGATAATCAACAGGGGGGCTTGGACTGAAGGAAAATTAATTACTGGTCTCCATAAATTCGATGTCATGTCTCATTTTGCCTAATCCCCCTCCCGTTTGCCCTTCCTACTGGTGCTAGCGGAGAGGTTGGGTTACACTAATGAAAATACCTCTTAGATGCTAATCACAAATTAGCCTCCGTGTCACTTTAAGAAGCAACTAGCTACTGCTAGGCAGTCACCTCTGTAGGGAAGTGAAGGCCAGACACACTGCAGACTTCAGGTTATCCTATTACAATTAGAGATAGTACACCTAGCCATATAGAAAATACACATCATAGAATACCATATAGTAGACCTAGCATGGAAATAGACATCTAGCCTCATAGAATAACATATAGCACACCTAGCCTCATAGAAAATACATCTTGCCTCATAGAATACCATAACGTACACCTAGCCTAATATAAAATACACTTTGTCTCATAGAATACTATATAGTACACCTTGCCACATACAAAATACCCCTAGCCTCAAAGCAGAGGTGGTAAAAGTACTGAGTAAAGGTAATTTTCTGAAGTACTCTGAGTTCACAAGTTTTGGGAAGTCCCTACTTAAGACCAAAATGATCAGGTAAAGGGAGTTCAGATCTTAACAGTTACCTGTGAAAGGAATAGAAAGAGTAAAGAAAATATCAAGCATGGCTTTGGTAAGATATGAATTTTCTTCACCTGATCATTTTGGTCTTAAGTAGGGACTTCCCAAAACTTGTGAACACAGAGTACTTCAGAAAAGTACCTTTACTCAGTACTTTTACCACCTCTGCCTCAAAGATTACCATATAGTACACCTCGCCACATGGACAATACACCTAGTCTCATGGACCCCTAGCTTCATGTGTTTACAGGTACAGGCGGCTAATCTGTGCACAAGGAATCACTGGAGAGTGAAGTGTCAAGGTACAATAGTCTAACCCTTACCCTGGGCAGTGTTGTACCACATTGTGCCTCCCTGTGCTGGAGCTCCAGGCATACTTATAAAGGGGGAGACAATCTAGACCCAAACTACTACAGCCCTGTATCCATCCTGCCCTGCCTTTCTAACGTATTAGAATGCCAGGTTAACAAACAGATTATCGACCATTTCGGATCCAACCGTACCCTCTCTGCTATGCAGTCAGGTATCTGAGCTGGACATTGGCGCACTTCAGCCACGCTCAAGGTCCTGAACGATATTGTAACTTCCATTGATAAAAAACAGTAATGTGCAGCTGTCCTGGCAAAGGCTTTCGACTCTGTCAATCACTGCATCCTTACTGGCAGACTCAATAGCCTTGGTTTCACTTGGTTTCCAAATACCTCTCAGTTAGGGTTCAATGTGTTAAATCAGATGGTCTGGGTCTGGACCTCTGGCTGTGCCACTGATATAAATGAATCTATACGTCCTTACGATGCAAAACCCCACCATACCTAAATTCATTGTTAACATAGCCAAAAACCCATACCTCCTTTGGCCACCACTCCTTCCAGTTCTCAGCTGTTAATGAATGGAACAAACTACAAAGGTCTCAGAAACTTCACATCACCACCCCTTCACTGCTTTTAAAGAACGACTGTCAGAGCTACTGTCCGACGGCTGTACATGCTGACTCTTCCTCATTCGCACAGTATCTTTGCCCATTTAAACACCAGTGTCTAAATCATGCCCCATGGCGTGTTTTCAACATATTCATCTGCACACTAGGTTATTCGTTGTACAGTATGTTATTTGCACAATATAATTGGCCTAGTTATGCTCAAGTGTTACCTATTCCATTGTTATTGCCCTTTCACTTTGCATACCATCTGATCTACATCTCTAATTTAGACCACATTTGCACAAAATGTACATATACTTCCTATCATATACTCTGAGTATCTGCATTCTCTGTACATCATGTGTAAATTTATGTCTTGCACTATTGCGGTATATCTTGGCCAGGTCGTCTTTGCAAATAAGAATGTGTTCTCAGTCAGCCCATCTTTTTAAATTAAGGTGAAATAAAAACTTAAAATATTGAAAACATTTTACAACCAGGATCTAACCCTGGCCAACCATACATATTTGACCTGCGATGCAGAGCCCACTACGCCACACAAAACCCCGGCATAATGCATTTTCTCTCAGAAATAAAGTCAAACATGGCCTGGATTGTCACCCTCCTGGAGAATTCTAAATGATTAGTTTGAAGGCAATTGGTCTTTGTTTACAGTGTTATTTTCCTCACCTGTGGAAAGTTGCAACTCAACAGGGATTGAAAAGGGACAGCAGAACTTCCTACTCCCTAAACCACTTTTGAGATGGTGAAGACCAAAGGACTGTCTGAGAATGATGGAAACTGAGTAATCATCCGTCTTCCTGCTTTTTGGAATTGCTGTTAGCACACTTTGCAATATTATGAAGAATTTATCTTGGATTGGTCATAGATCCTCAACTTAAATTTGCCAAACAATCTCTAAAACAATACAAAGCAATCTTAACTGTTTTAAACTAATCAGAAACTACACACCGAACCAGGCAGCCCTGCTGTATATGCATGCTATGGTCTTTTCACATATTTCATACTGCATGACTGTTTGGGCGCAAGCAGCTCAGTCTGCAACAAAACACATTGTTTCACTTTACAATTGAGCAATAAAAATTATGGATCAAAAGCCAATCCGCTACCATCATTGTTACATCCTCAAGAAATATTATATATTAAGCTTTGAAAGCTTCAGTAATTTTTTTTTCTTAAATTCATTTTTAAGCACCCGAGCCACTTAGCAAATTTATTCACATACAGAACAGCAAAAGCGTGATCAGAAACACCACAAATCATAACTGTACAACACCTGAATGCAGGACAAGCTTTGCACTGACAGCCTTTTCTGTTAAGAGCTGTAAGCCCTGGAATTCGTTACCATCTGACATTAAGATCATATCTGACTTGACAATGTTCACTTCCAGGCTTAAAGGAGAATTCCGGGCGATTTCAAAACGTAGCTCTATTTTTTGGATATCTGGAGTGCTGTCAGTAGTGAGAATAACTCAAACAATCTGTTTTGCCAAAACTGTGTTATCCCCTTGCTCCAGTTTACACCCATTACACATTTACGGGGCAAATTTTTAAATGTGCTTTTAGCCTCTTAACATGTTCGAAATGTAATTACTAGTGCATATAGCCATGTGCAGTGATTCCTTATAGTGAACACAGCGAATCTGACAAATCAGCCAGTGTTTATTTCCCGTTTTCCAGTGAAGTCCACACTTGTCGATTGACAATCCAATATTTCAAAACATACAATTTGCCGTGGTTATGTCCAATTAATGACAAGTAGCAACTAGCTGGCCAGGTAACTTGACACCCCTACTTTGCCAGCTCACAGACTGAGTCTACACTGTTGCTTAGTTACCTATGCTCATGTGCGATAACTCTTGAACTGTTGGGCGCTTTGAAGGCAAATTAGTGTTAGGTTACAGCAAATTAATGTTGCTACATACAGTATTCTATGGACATAACCACGGCAAATCGTTTTTGTTTTTTGGGGAAAAAAATATGTTTTGGAATATTGCATTGAATGACTTCGACAATCGACTACTGTGGACTTCACTGCAAACTGTAGTCACAGCCCACGGAACTGTAGTCACCAACACAGGACATGACTGGAAGATAATACACAATGGAGATAATATGTACATTTTCAATGTCATTGAAATGTAGTTAGAATGTTTTTTCCGCTGATCTGAATAAAGGTTTTAGCACACACAATCTGCTTCAGAATTAACCAAGAAGGTTAATGTTAGGAAGTGCAAGAAGATATCACTGCTGTACTGTATAAGGGAGGCACAAGAAAGATTGAAATTTAAAAAAAACATTTTGGTCAAACCTCTGGGAAAATGTTCTGTTGGTCAAACAAAATTGGATCTGTTTGGCAGATCAGCACCCTCTATAAGGATAAACATTTTGATCATTCAAATAAAATATTTTCCTTCCTAGACTTAAATATGTTTTTAAAATCCTGTGGGCTTGCTTTTCTGCCTTTTGTATTGAGCCACTTGAATGTGTAAAAGACATGACATTAGCTGACTCTCAAGGTGATTCGAAGTGTTATGTTCAGTCACTACTGTAACTATGTTTAGAATCTGCTTCCTTGTCGAAGTTTGTTTTGGCTCTTCCAGCAGCATATGACATGAAACGTGCACTCGAGAATGGCTAAATAGAAAAGCTGGACTGTATTCAAGTCTGGAGTCCATTAATGTTATAGAAAACTAATATCAGATCTGAAATCAATAGTTGGGCAAAGGCTCCCTAAAAGATTTCCGAGCTGAAGTGGTTTGCAGCTCAAGCGTAGGTCAAGTTGCTAGATCACAGGTGAAGAACAGCAGAAGTGAATATTGTTATCAGCATCCCAAATCGACTCCACCTGACAAATGGACAGTTTTCATTTATTAACGTTTAAAATGAATGAATGTAAAAATAATTAACACTCTATGTAAATTTTCACACTCAGGTTGATGTGGTAAGCACTAGACTACATTCTTCCAAGAGCCTTTGTGTGGCAAGATATTAGGGGCTATCTGGCTAACCAACAGGTGACTTTAAAAATGACAGAACTTAAAGTTGACATGTTTATATGAATAAAATTATACTGAAAATTCAACAATTTGATATTTTGTGAACCACTGAGTCCCATGGTTTAAAGTGGATGGAAGCTTCTAGATGAAGCAGGAGGAATGTGTGAAGGTGTGGTTGACATGGAATAGCTTCTGCCATTCTGGATGCCTTGCAGCAGTTTGATGCAGTATTGTAGTAGAGTCCCAAAATGTCAAGTCCAAGTTGAGGCCCAAGTCTGGTTTACTTGTGTCTGAGTTCTCACTATAGTCACATCTGAGTTGAGTTTCCATTTGTTGAGTTGTCCCTAAGGCAGATGCCTTGAAATGACAAAAACAACTGTTATTTTATCATTGCTTGTTTTTGCAAGTAAGTTTGATAATGGACATTTGGCGAATTGTATCCCTTGTCACTTTCCATAGAGAGAACTAATATCCACACTTTTTGCGAGTCACCTAGCTTCCACATTGTGAATAACTTCATCATAACTTGAAGTTTACTATACTGTAGTTCATGTTATGTAACATTATTTTCAAAAGTTATAAGATGACCATTAATATCTCTGCAAATATATTTTGGTTTGTTCAAGAAGATTTTCAAACAGTTTCAACTGAAGAGTTTTTAATTATTATTGGTTCATTTGAAATTATTACTAGTGTTCTTTGCTCGCTTGACAGTCAGCTTTTACCAAAAAGTCTATTGAATAGAATACATTGAGCAACAATTGGCGGGCTGGCTGAACATTTATATGTTATTTTCCTATTGCACAATGGTCATACTATTATTAATATATGTACATAATCTCTACAGAATTATTTGAATTAATGATAACAGGCTCACAGACATGTTTGTAAGTAACAATCTTTATTTGTGCAGGTTTTTCATTCTAGAGTTTGACAATTTACAAGGAAAATACAAATACAAGGAAAGCTAAAGAACACGTTTGTGACTAGTGGTGGTTAAAAATAATAAAAAGTGTTGCACAATGTGTAAAGTCTGTCAGTCTAAATCTAAAGCGGATCAGAGACTCCCAACCTTTCTCTCCTGCAGTCATTGTCTTTTTGTTTTATGTCTGACCCTCAGACATTCCAAGCAGAGGAACTGGAGAGGGAGATGAAGTTGTAATCCAGGATGTTAAGCTTAGTGTAGTTGGCCAGTCAGTATGCCTGAATGTGGATTTACAGAGTTGTGCCTTATTGTATAGTTTTGTATGACCAAAATCCGTATTATGGCCTAGTTTTGGATGTATCAAGGGGAATATTGTAAAATAACTTTTTGTATTGTTAACAGTATCATCCCAAGTCCTGGGGGAATTCAGTGGTTTGGCTGGAACGATCTGGGAGCTTGGCCTGGTCCATATCACCCTCAGGCTGCCGGCTGAGAATGTAGCAGAGCTGAGCAGCTCTGGGACTTATGTCAGATCAACTCTGGGACAGAAACGTAGTCAGGCGGGCCAGAAAACATCTCTGTCTCTAGGCATAGTCCGTGCTTTTGGGTCATGGACATTGTTGTTTTGCTCGTGTCCCTGCAATCCATTTCATAAACATTCTCACACGTTGTTGAGTGTCAGAATCAGATATGGCTGTGATGTGGTGTGTGCCTCACTGGCGTTTCATCACATATCAAAATCATGTGGGTGGCTTTCTTTTAGCAGTTTGAACAAACTGGCTAGTTCTTAGAATAAAATGTACTCCAGGGCATCTTTAGAGATGGCTTTGGCAGATTTAGGGTGGTAATATGACATAATAGCAGCAATGTGAGAAAAGCATGGAATGCATGGAATATGTACTTTTATCATTCTACAAAGTAACTCTATTATAATGCAGTCTCTCTCTCACTCTAAGCTCTTTTAACAGAAACTAAGAGTCTGCGAAATACACACTTGTGTGCAGACGCTTCCCACTGCCAACAAAAAATATATAATTTGTGTGAATAAAAAACAATGCCATGCTCTTGAGAAATTCAGCCGCCGAGTGTGTATCATGTGCATTTATGTAAAACTTACAATCCAATTAACAAGTACAGGAATCCAGCGATCTCTCTATTATGGGAATACGAAGAAGTGTGGTGCCACGTATTCTGAAAACTGCTGATGTGGAATAAATGCTAATGGTGTGAAATGGGTGTCTAATAATGTGTGTGTGAGGATCCATGCTGAGAGGCTAGACTGCAGTACTGATGTCGTCTCTCCCCTTTACAGGCATACTTCCGACAGGGTGTTGCCCTTCAGTACCTTGGTCGCCATGCCGACGCGTTGGCCGCCTTTGCCTCAGGGCTGGCCCAAGACCCCAAGAGCCTGCAGCTGCTGGTGGGAATGGTAGAGGCTGCCATGAAGTCCCCTCTACGAGGTAACGCCGCTGGACCGGCTCTTTTACTTTTCCTCTAACTAATAATCCAAATACTGAGATACTGGATATTGTAAAATTAAATGCTTTACAAAGTATAGAGAAATGGCCTACAACTTGTTATTTATTTGCTTAAATATTTTGTTTAATTAGATTTTTCTCAATATTATGTCAAATTGATAAGCACTTCTAAAGATACTTATAACCTACATATAATGAAACCTATACAGTTGTGTGTCCCATATTCTTAGCACACTTTAAAATACCTGTTGGATGCATTTGCTGTGTGGTATAATATTATAAAATACAAAAAATATTCTCTAAAATATAATCTACATTCTCTCGCCAGGATCTGCACATCTACAGTGTCAGGTGTAAGAAATTTGATTATGCTACTTGTCAAACTAGCTAATTTCCCCTAACAATTGGATAAAAAATACCTTTCTCATTTTGGAGAAAAATTAGTTTTTTTTCTACACTTCAACAAAAGCATTGCATTTTCTAGGTGACTGTAAGTAGCTTAGTATGCAGGCCAGGGCTTTTGAGTAAATTCTCTGGCCTCCGTGCTGCATGATGTCTGTGATGTGAGCTGCAGTGTTCTGGCCCATATGGGAACTTCCCCCAAACACCACTGGAGTCAATTTCACTAGTGCAGCTGACCGATGCAGAGGATATAAAAAGCTGCTGTTCCAAGGCCAACAGAGACTCTGTTCGTCATCCTTTGGTCTCGCTTTGTCATCGCCAAAGCTGCCAAACATCTTAGAGACTGTTCACGTGATTCTATATAAGTCAGATGTAACAGTCCAAAGTTGGGCTACAAAGAGAGCTTAACAAACACACCCGGTTTTGATTTTCTCTTCAAAGACGACTCACTTCTGGGCTTTTCTCAAATGCATCATCCTCACGTCCTCTCTCCTTGCCCGAGGTGCCTTTCCTCTGACCGTTTCTTTCAGTGGGTTTTGAGGTTGAGGTGAGGAGTATGAAATTGAGGATGGTCCTTGGGGGTTAAGGTTGCATGGAACTTTTCAGCACTTATTATCAAGAGGCTGTATCTGAATACATGGAGAAAGAAAACCAGCTAAATTGGCAAAGTGAAGAATAAACCTGTGGTGCATGGATTACATACGTTTTGTCACTGGAACCCTTCATGTAAAATGTTTTGAACACCAAAGACCAATTACTGTGACCTGGCAGTGCCACTGTCTCTGTAGTAGATGAAAAACACTTGGGCCAACTTGTTAATCTCTTAATAGTTTATCACGTCTCATGGTGCTAGTGATGGGGCTAGGATAGGGAGGTATCTAGCGATGGAGGGTGTCAGTTCAAGGTGTGTTTGCAGAGGGGGCCGGGTTTGGGGATTAAGGGCAATGATCCTCTCAGAGGGGCTCTTGGCACAGAGGGAAAATAATCAGTGTTACGCCAGCAAACAGGGAGGATAATCAGTGTTACTCAGCCAAAGCCCTGTGATAAGGGAATTGTAGGGGAGCATTGGTTTCTCTTGCCGAAGTCAAAGATGGCCGTGTTGCTGCCAGGTCTTCTTATCGGCCATGTAACACACTGCTTCCAGGATTACCTAGGGATTACTAAACCCACTCACTTAATTTTCCCCTTCCTTGGACTTTGGTGTTGCCAGGCTCTTACTAAACTTTTCCTCCACCCTGTTGAATACAGAGTTAGAAAATGCATTTACAGAAGTCAATTTGTTTTGCTCATTGAATTAGTTTATGGAGTTATAGTTTTGAAATGTTTTAATATTGGTTTTATTGCAGTAATAATGATGGTGACAGGCAGAGATCTGCAACATTATGTAAAGATGCCTCCTGCAATTTTTGGCAATATTTAGAACTATTTAGGCCTCTAGGTTCTAAAAAAAAATTGAATTTCGGTGCTCTAGTGCTGAACTTGAAACTGTTTAAGAGACTCTTGCAAACCATCTATGCTAGAAACAATATTTTTTAATTGTTGACAGGTGTGCGATTTTGTGATTTTCTATG
>JACXGM010004955.1:10434-36684 GCA_016801145.1 Umbra pygmaea
CCGCACGACAGTTCACCACGTCCTCTGACTGGTCTTGAACCCGCGGCCTTCTGCTCCGCAACACACATTACAGCCCTGCTTGACAACGTACCAACCGAGTGAGCTATACAAAAGGTACTTCTTGTATAGCTCTTCGGCGACATTTCAAGCTAGCTGTGGAGTGAGCTTCACGGTAGGATGTTAACTCCGTTACATATAGGTGTCCTAGAGCTAAAACAGGTTCCCGCTTGGGACTTGATGTTTATTTCCCTGAGGTGTCTAGGTTTGTATTTTCTCTGTTGTTCTCCTGCGTTTAGAGGTTGTGCCCACACGGGAAACTCAATAGACGTCACCGTATAGCTCTGGTTTGATTGGCAGCTCTGTCAACAGGACTTCTTCCATGTTGGCAAACCATACGTCACACATTTGTTGGGAATTCCCTGCCTGAGTCTTGGTAAGGAAATACCTGCAATAGCCTTGAGAACAACTCATGTTTAAAGATAACTATGGTAAGATGATGATTGTACTTAGATAAAGTAAACAATATACTACACATACGGACTAAAATGGGTGGTTTAAAAAATAGTTGCGCAATTACGAAAATTATATTTAAGTAAACTACAGTATTGTTTTGAATGATAAAAACAGACAGTAAGACCTCATCATTTACATCTTCCTAAGTTATACAGTGTAGTTGTTAACAATAAGACACATTATTCACCAAAGTGTTGGGAAAATAATGAATGGTGGGGCCAGAGAAAACAGCTATCACATACATACAAACATTCCATTCTCTCCCATCTCCAATGTCATTGGTAGGGAGAACTTAGGATTTTATTAACTAAATATTCAAATGGACATGAATTTAAAAATGTTTTTGTGGTTTACCTGCTAACCACCAAAAAGCAACTATATGATCTCCAAATATGAGATTTGCCAATGGACCAAATCACTCCAATACAAATGAATCTCAAAGTAAACCTGAAACTCTAGTCAACTTATCCTAAACTTATGTTTTCATAAATTGGGACAATAATTTATAATAATATAATAATATAATAATAACTAATATGACATTTAATGTGTCCACACTAGTGTCAGCTGTCCACGCTGTACTACAGGCACAAGTCAGGTTATGATGGCTTGTTATGAATGTCTGTTGTTAACCTGTTCATTATGAAAACAAAAAACATAGTGAAACAGTGTGTATGTTATACTGTTATGGAGATGTTGATTCATGTCATAGATTGCACCTCTGTCACTCATTTGCAATGTTGACAATATTCTACAGAGAATAGAATTGGCAAAGTCAAATATGGTCTAACTGCTTTTGATGGGCTAATACTAATTACCATTGTTGTAAATTATTGTATAGTGGTTGGAAATACAGTATGAGGACATTGCTAATGTTTGCACATATTTAGTAGAATATACAGTGCATCTGGAAAATATTCACAGCGCTTCACTTTTTTCCACATTGTGTTATGTCACACCCTTATGCCGAAATGGATTAAATTCATTATTTCCCTAAAAAATAATTTCCCCATAATGACAATGTGAAAAAAGTATGTTTGAAATCATAGCAAATGTATAAAAAAATTAACATAAGTATTTACAGCCTTTGCCATGACACTCAATATTGAGCTCAGGTGCATCCGGTTTCCACTGATGTTCCTTGAGATGTTTCCACAACTTGATTTTTGTCCACCTGTGGTAAATTCAGTTGATTGAACATGATTTGGAAAGGCACACTCCTGTCTATTTAGGTCCCACAGTTAACAGTGCATGACAGAGCACAACCCAAGCCGTAAGTCCAAGAAATTGTTTGTAGACAGGATTGTATTGAGGCACAGATCTAGGGAAGGGTACAGAAAAATATCTGCAGTATTGACGGTCCCAATGAGCACAGTGGCTTCCATCCGTAAATGGAAGAAGTTTGGAACCACCAGGACTCTTACTAGAGCTGGCCGCCCGGCCAAACTGGGCGATCGGGGGAGAAGGGCCTTAGTCAGGGAAGTGACCAAGAACCCAATGGTCACTCTAACAGAGCTCCAGGGTTTCTCTGTGGAGAGAGGAGAAAATTCCAGAAGAACAACCATCTCTGCAGCACTCCACTAATCAGACCTGTATGGTAGAGTGGCCAGACGTAAACCACTCCGCAGTAAAAGGCACATGACAGCCTACTGGAGTTTTCTAAAGAGTATGGCCTAAATGGCAAGCATCATGTCTGGAGGAAACCAGGCTCTGCTCATCACCCTGGCCAATACTATCCCTACAGTAAAGCATGGTGTTGACAGCATCATGCTGTGGGCATGTTTTTCAGCAGCAGGAACTGGGAAACTAGTCAAGATCAAGGGAAAGATTAATGCAGCAGTGTAAAGAGACATCCTTGCTAAAAAAACCTGGACCTCAGACTGGGGCTAAGGTTCATCTTCCAAAAGGACAAAGACCCTAAGCACACAGCCAAGATAACAAGAAAGTGGCTACAGGACAACTCTGTGAATGTCCTTGAGTGGCCCAGCCAGAGCCCAGATTTGAAACCAATATAGGTTTGCCAAGCTTGTAGCATCATACTCAAAAATTCTTGAGGCTGTAATTGTTGCCGAAGGTGCTTCAACAAAGTATTGAGCAAAGGCTATGAATACTTATGTACATGTGCTTTTTTCATAGTTGTTTTTATAAATTTGCCAAAATTCACAATCATTCACAATGTCATTATGGGGTATTGTTTGTAGAATTTGGAGAGACATAATTAACTTAATCAATTTCGGAATAAGGGTGTGACATATTTTCCGGATGCATTGTAACTTTGCCATCATCATTAGGTCATAACATACTTTAGACAAATGGCAGTGCTAACAGAATCAGTCCAATATATCTACCGGTAATATCAAATCTATAGGCTAATGTTAGCTAGCAAAAATGTGTTGACTCCTCAGTTCTATCTACGTAGATAATGTAAAGGTATATTGCATCTAAAATCAACGTGGGGACATCACAGTGAAAAAATACCAAATTCCCACAGCATGAGCTGGTGAATAATAACATGTATAAGGGGAATGCTCAAAGGAATATTTTACCCCATGTTTTCATAGTTTTGTAGTGTTCAGCACTACATGTATTGTATTTCATGTTTCAATCCCAGTTCCATTCAGCTATCCATCACTGCAGTTAAACTTGATTGGAATTACAAACTTGCTATTATTGTATCAGAAATACAGGCATAAATGAACAGGGTCAAAGTACAAGGTAGAGCGATGATGCATCATTTGATGTGAATGTGCACCATTTTAACAACTGACCATCAAACCACCATCCTTACTATCCCATAGTTTCTGGATTATCTTCACTGAGCAGCTCATTGAACACCCACTGTGAAAACATACTAAAGAATTGTTGCGTTTTCATTCATTTTATGCAATTATCAGTGCTTTATATATATAGAATAAAGACAGATATAATTATATGTGAAGGCTAGTATCAAAGTCAGCCAGGTTTTAATACATCAATAATAGTGAGAATAAAAATAGAACTACACTGTGTAAGGGAAATCGTCATTGCACCTTGGGTTTGTAAGCAATAATAATAAATAAAAATGGGGCGTCAGATGGCTCAGTGGTTAGGGAGTCAGCCTTGTAGTCGGAAGGTTCCTGGTTTGATTACCGAATGTGCTAAATGTCGTTGTGTCCTTGAGCAAGGCACTTCATATAAGTTTCTTCAGGGGGATGTCCTTGTACTTCTCTACTCTTAAGTTGCTCTGGAAAAGTCAACCAAATGACTAAAATGTAAATGTAAGAAACCTAGAATTGTGCAAACACATATAATAAAGATGATCCTCTATTCTTATGGGAGACATCTGAACTAGTGGAAGTCAAGTAGACATCTGTTTCACACATATCCTCAATTAACCTGCCTGAATGACATACGCAGTCATCTGTGTTGTCTGTGAGTTCTGGTTTACATCTTATTTTATCATTTAGCTAAGTGACACAGATTAAGGTGTGCTCATGACCACGGCAAATAATGAAGAAAAAGTAATTTAAGCTAGAAATCATATTCAAGCCTCTTGTCTTCAATGAAACCGGGATTGTAAAATGTTGTCTGCTCTTTTTTTTTAATCTTTCTATTCTCACAGTGGATTTGCGCAACACTTTTCCCCACACAACGCAACACGGACTTCTGTTTCCTCCTTGCATAGATCAGAAATATTTTCCATTAGTCCAGAGCTGAGCAAGTTCAGTTCTCCCATGTGACTCTCAGTGTAGACCTACTCTACGCCTTTGTGTTTCCCACAACAAAGGACCCTCAAAGTAGGGAAATCTGCTCTCAGAAACCACTCCATCTCTGGCTGGATGCCATCCAGAATCATTTTGTCGGCATCTTACTGCTCAGATACCCACTTTTTCATCTTTTTGTTCAATGGTGAATATCATTGAATGAAATGAGTTGTGGGACACCAAGCCCAGTCAGTAGTCAGTGTTGTCTCTGACTAAGCTCTCAGGGTTTGAGCATAAACAATGCCCCCTCATCAAGATCATATTTTCAAGTCATTCTCACACTTTAATGACACTATTCAAGTAACATATGCAAGAAGCATAGTTATGATATGCGTATGTAGACTAGTAGAAAAGATGGTAGCTGGGTACTATTTTGTGGCCCCAACCCCTATTGTCAGTCAGCTCTGTGCATCATTTACCGTTATACACCAATAGAAGAGAGTATGTGGTTAATGACTCATGAAATTTTAAGATGAAAGGAATCCTGGTTGTGTTTAAAGGTGGAAGAAACTATGCTACATGGGTTATTTTCCTGGACCTCCCAGTGGGACCAGTAAAGGTTTTCTAACCCTGTTCCATATTCAAAGGGTATGTTGTGTGCATTGTACATGTAAAGACCCATTTGTATACCTTGACATATTTGGCTATCATTGTCCCTGTGTTCATGAAATTATAATTTTGAGAGAGAGCATTTCAAAACAAGAGGCAAACAGGATTTTAGAGACAAGAAAAAACAGACAGGGATGGTGAGAATATAATGAGAGACAGGCAGAGAGAGAGAAATGGGTTGGACATAAAGAACTGGAGAGAAAGACAGGAAGGGTGAAAATAGAGGGTAAAGGTGAGACAGAGAGGGTGAAAATGGAATGAGAGATTGAGAAAAATGCTTTTTATGTCTTAGAAGTTAGGTTTAAAGTAAATGTTTAATTTAGGTTTAGAGCTACTGTAAGTTTGTGTGTGTGGGATAAATTGTAGAGTTAGGGTAAGGGTTAAAGTTAGGTTGAGGTTTTTGTTTAAGGAAAACATGTTTATCATTGGGAATCAGTTCTAGGTCCCCACAAGGATAGTCAAATGTGTGTGTGTGTGTGTTCCCTACCTCTATCATGTGAGACAGTGTAGTGCTGTGCTTTCATTGACCTGAACTACCTGTTTACGAATCCAACAGTCCTGACACTTTTTACTGTTGTCACAACGTTTGATTTATGACGCTGTTCCGTGTGTCACTTTGAACGCAATTACAAGCTATGAATGGATATTATATGCACACACTGTCAGTGCCGTGCTTCATCCTGCCAACCACTGGAACGTAAGTGATGCTCTTGAAAGAGAATCATCAATTATATTTTTCAGTGGCTTTTGTGGAGAATGAAGAAGTGTTTCATATTGCGTTTAACGTGTGAGGAAATGTCTATGTGGGTGGCCTCTGGTCTTTGCAGATAGCCTTAACGTGTATTTTGGTGTGCGTCTGTCTGAACTGCATGGGGTTCAAGTGCATGGCGGGGGTTGACATTAACTTTATTGGCCTCAAGAAAGTCTGTTTTTGTACTTGTCGATATACTAAAGCATAAGTTCAAAGTATAGTTATTACAGGCATGTCTGTAATTCTGGGAAACACATTGAAACCAGGGAATGTTTGGTGTATATTACAACAGTACATTTTGATTTTTCCCCTCGTATTCAGGGATGGATTTTTGTGATGGCACCATGGTCATCGACCAGGGAATTACGGCCCTCTAAAAGTAATTGACAACTCAAATGCTCTACGTGGTGTCCTCTGTGAACAATTTGAAAGTGTTTTGAGGTTTGTAAGTCATTCATCTTAAACACAATTGAATTGTTTAATAAACTGCCCTCGCCCCAGTGTGGTAACTGGCCCTTCTAAGTAGTCTTGTTGCCGACACAGATTTTTTTCATGTGGACCATAGCCAAGTCTAGGCAAATTAATTATGAACTGAAATAAATGTCTAGAGTTTACATTTATATTTCAGAAGTTAAGAGATTACAGATACAGTTGCCCCCAGCCAGGGGTGCCACCAGAAATCTTGGGCCCCATGACAAAAAATAAAATTGGGCCCCTTCTGCACAGCTGTTGTAGTTTTTACCTATTTTTTGGGGCCCCTGTCAGTCATAGACCCTTGGAATTGTCCTAACTTTCCCCCCCTATACGGCGCCCCTGCCCCCAGCATAATAATATTCCTATTATTAAAATGTATCAATTTTTTTATTGCTAGGCCAGTGTATTATTTTTCTAAAAGTGTATCTCTCGCCAAAATGCAACCTATGGTCTTTTTTTAATGTAGCCGACTCAAACTTTCATTTAAAAGCAAAATTAGGAGGAAACGCAACTTTTAAGATTTTCCCTCTTTTTGGTTTAGGTCAAATCGCCTTTTGAACGGGAGAGCTAGGGGCACTAATATGATAGCATCAAAATCTCTATTTTTAGAACACTAAGAAGGCTCGACACAAAAAGAAAGGTTTTGTACAACTCACCTTAGCAGTTTGTGTTTCTGCTGGCTCCCATTTTGCCAGTTATTTTGCCTATCGCTGCATTTTAATGAAATACGCAATTGTTTGGTCCAGCTATTAAACATCAGAAATACTTTTAGTATTGTTATGGTAGGTATGCTGTAAATCACAAACTTTATGTGCATAGTTACTTCAGACTACTGAGCACCTGCTCTGTGTAGACCACCATGCAGGTGGAAGTGTTCACAAAGGCAATCCCAAGCTGGCCATCTAGTACTCTTAATCTGTGTTAGTCGCAAACCGTGTTTGAGAACATAGAGTACAATCGAAACACATAACACACCGATTTTGTGGTAAAAAGACCACCAATTGCAGATACATTTTTTAGCTCAATCTCTCTGTCTACATTCTCATGTCTGAAAATATTTAATGTCAATCCCTGCATGGGATATAGAGATACAGCAGACATACATTATATGACTGCAGGCATGGTACTGGTATTGTACTGCAGAACTCTATTGGGGATGAGTTGACCTAATTAACTGAAACTCGGCTCAAAATATTTGCAGAAAGGACATGAGTATATTTCATGTACCCGCTTGGACTTGTACCTCACTGGCTGACTGGCTGACTGTAGATTCCAATTCTTGTGGGCCAAACATTGATTTATGTAATTTCGTGGATTTTCAGCCTTCCCAAAGGTCACCTTGTGTCTCTTCTGTGCTCTGCATTCGTCTGCCTTTCTCCCCTGTGTGTTATCACCAGAATGTTCACCATCACTCTTTTAACACTCACCAGCCCTCAAACCCCACTCTGGCTTTTCACTGCTCTTAAATTGCTATGTGAATAAAAATAAAGGTAGCGATTCCTTCTCTAAAGCCATCAGTCATAAAAGCTTGGCCCATTAAACCGACAAAAAGCACACAGATTTTTCTGCGTGTAACAAACTGAAATACACTAAGGACATGGATGAGTTCAGGAATGAGATTACGTTGACGTATTTATTAGGATCCCCATTGGCTGCTGCTGGAGAAATAGCTATTCTTCTTGGGGTCCACACAGAATATCACATAAGGCAACAACAGACAAGACCAGCTCAATGACAGGGCCACTCAGTGGTGTACTTTAAAAATATTGCCCTCCCCGCGGAAATTCAAGAAGCCCATCCAAGAAACATGAATAAAATAGCCTTTTAGGGTGCATTGTTTGCCCTAACCATAATGATCAGAATCATGAAATAACCAGAATAAATTTGTCACTTTTGTAATAATAACACAACAGTAGAGCAATATTCAAAATTACACTGGTAGGTAATGTACGGGATTAGCAGCAGTAGTAAAAGATAAACAGAGAAAAGGCCCTGCCAGTCAATACTGTTCAAGATGGTTGGTGAGGACGACTGTTAGTAAAAAGCAATGTCAGTTAGCAAAAAGCCAGCTTGCCTCGCTATAAACACTATTTTCGGAGATTAACCATTTTCGAGAGCTCTGGTTTACACAAAAGTTTGTTTACTATTGTCCTCTTCACATTTTTATCCATTACTGTATATCCAATGGAAAATTATCTCTGTCTGTTGAACTTCGGCCTGGTCATCATGTGGCGGTTGCAGTGCTTTTAGGAAAATCTAAAACGGTTTTGCTAGACTTGCTGTCAAGTCGTTTTAATTACAAGAGTCTAATAGTCAGGCAATATGACAACCATTTGTGCTGTTACCTGTGGGCCGTGTATCAGTAGGAGAGGTCTCTGGTAGTGGTTTTGAACATTGATATTGTTTTCAGTAATTTTGATGTGAATTATTAATTTGTTTTTTTTGCATTCAGAGTTTGCATTCAGAGTTTCAGTGCACTGAAACAGACTCTAATGGCATCTCATTCTGAATTTGGTATTGATGCATATTGCACATTTTCTGTTTATCCAATAAACCTAACTTCACTACTGAATATTATTGTGTCCTTCAGTTATTTGATAGATCAAAATGAAATTGCTGATCCAAACACCCAATTATTTATAAATGAAAATCATGGAAATTGTCAGGGGTGTCTAAACCTTTGCATTTAACTGTACATTATAGTGCAATACAGACAAAAATGATTGTTAGCTTCCCAAAATTAAGAGGCCGTCTGCTGGGGCAGCACCAGTAGACTAGATGAAGAGAATGTAGGAAATAACGAGGACAAATCCTCTGAAAAAGAGGAATATGATAAAATAATATTATTATCCTTCATCTGAGAAAGTTACAAGTCAAGCACACATGGTGGAATACTACCGTAAGTGCTCATTCGATGATTCTGCTATCAGTAAAAACAAGGGGTGGTGTTCATTGAGTCTGCATTTATGATTGGATTCTGTTAAGTGGCACTCTCGGTTTACAAGAGAAGTTTACACTCACGCACACACAAATGTAATGGAAGGCTGTTTGACTTCTCAAGGGCAAACTTAATTGAATTAGAATCTCTTGTTAATCAACCATTTTGCTTTGCCAGGATATGGTGTACTATTAATATCTGTTGTACTGTGATTGGTTCCATTGCTGAAGACAAATCTACTTTTGATGGGATTTGATGGAAGCTAATTTAGCCAGTGTTTGGATTATTTCATTCGTAATCTCAGGAATGTTTTCCAAACAGATTATTCGAAAATGAATTTACAAAAGTAAAACTAAAGCTGATACAACCAATTCTGTGCCATTATTTAAGCGTGTTTGCACCTCTCAAATGTAAAACGCTGTTGGATGAACAATAGTGGCTGGAAAAATATGGGTATCCATCAGCCTACAGTAGCTGACGCAATGTACCTGAAATGACCCACCCGGTACAGTATAGTTAAAAGAATACCTTTTGTGTTTGCTGAAAGATGTCACTGCAATTACACTGAGCAAATATATAGTTCAACACTTTTGTTTTTGCCCCCATTTATCTTGATCTGAACTCAAATATGTACACAAAATGTCTATTTCTCTCAAATATTGTTCACAAATATGTCTAAATCTGTATTAGTGGGCACTTCTCCTTTGCTGAGAAAATCCATCCACCTCACAGGTGTGGCATATCAAGATGCTGATTAGACAACATGATTATTGCACAGGCATGCCTTAGACTGGCCACAATAAAAGGCCACTCTAGAATGTGAAGTTTCATCACAAAGCACAATGCCACTGACGTTTTGGAGCACACAGTGATTTAAAGCCACAACATGTGGAACATTGGTATTGATGCATCCCTAGATCATACCTCACTAAATCATTGAATATTAGTCTGTCTGAAAGTATTCTTTCAAAATATTGTTTTGGGGTTATTTTTGTTAGTGGACAGGACAGAAGGAAGCAGAGGATAGGAAGACAGGTCGGCTATTTAGAGGGAGACAGAATGGAAGCGCACAAACAGCATCCGAGCTGGTGATCAAACCCTCATTGAGGGCTCATGTGTTTTGGGGTTGAGTGCTTAGATTGCAACACCAAACTCTGGCACACACTGGAAAATATTTAACGTTACTTGTGCTGCCCTAACTGTCCCCAAACCCATTCTGTTTAATTTAATATGACGTTGGCTGGCTAAGCTACATTGGTCCAGTAGCTATCATGCTACATTCCATCACTATAAAACTTCAGCCCTGTGTCAAGATCAGTTTCTTTCAGGCTTGTGACATGCAGCCCTGCTTGAGTGAATGAAAATCACTCCCTTGTGTGAAGTTCTGCGAGGACTGTTAAGACTTTACAGACTATTTTTGTCGAATTTCTACAATGTGAACCTGTTTCATTTCTGCTGCTTGTATATAGTTTTCCAATCTGTTTTCCTGTAAACATTTGTAAATGTTTATGTTTAATTTTATGCATGTTTGCACAGTGGTCTGGAGAAAGTACATTTTATTCCACTCTTGTCCAGTAGATTGGAAATGGCTAATAAAAATGACTTTGAATTTGGTCCACAAAACACTGTACGTTTTTGTTTGGGTCTTTGTCCAATAACACTTTCTAAGAGGTCAAATACGCTTTTTGATGCCAAATATGTAACAAAAATCAATCATGGGGGAAAATTCTGCTTGCTAAACTTAACCAACTAGTGTCTTCAGTACCCAAATGCTTACGAAAGTGTTATTGAAGAAAAGGTGATGTTAGTTGATCTTAGAACAACAACACATGATTTTTTAATCACAGGGCAAACGGACGCAAGGTGTAAATGCAAAAGTGTATTATGTAAATTTAACCTAAATGAAATTGTTGTCACAACAATTGCCTTAATGTGAAAAAGCCTTTAATCACTTCCTCCCTTCCAACAGAAACCCTAGAACCCACCTATCAGCAGCTGCAAAAGATGAAGCTGGACAAGAGTCCGTTTGTTGTGGTGTCAGTGATTGGCCAGGAGCTGCTGACAGCGGCCCATCACACGGCCTCAGTGGTGGTGCTCGAGTCTGCGTTAAAGATCGGCACCTGCAGCCTCAAGCTGCGTGGCTCTGTGTTCTCAGCCCTCAGCAGTGCTCACTGGTCCCTGGGCAATGCAGAGAAGAGCACTGGATACATGCAGCAGGACCTGGAGGTCTCCAAAACACTAGGTAAGGTGTAACTGAAGCTGGTAGACCTACCTGCTGTCTGTCTGGCAGTTAGCTAGCTGACCTCTGTACTGTAGAGCTCAGCCTATACAACAGCTTAGAATGCCCAGTGCTCTATTTAAGGACACAAAAGGATGTCAGTGTCAAGGAAATCCATTGCATCACTGCTGTTAGATGGTAGAGGGCCTGTAGACAGCACATTTAGTATTGGCTTTACTGGTATAGCCGGAGTGATGACCAAACGAGGCTACAGATGCTTTTACTGAAGGTTAAAGAGTATTGATTATGTTGACAGATGAATTGAATGGGGGACATTGTTCTCTCCTTTTCTGTCCTCGGTCACTTTAATTATTTGTTCCCTGCTCATCTCCAGGTGACCAAACTGGTGAATGCCGTGCCCATGGAAACCTGGGCTCAGCATTCTTCTCCAAGGGGAACTACCGCGAGGCCCTGACCAACCACCGCCACCAGCTGGTCCTGGCCATGAAGCTCAAGGACAGGGAGGTAAGTCAATGAGACAGATGCTGTGTCTTTTCAAGGTAGTGGTATGTAAGGTAAATCCATCGTTTTAGGTTCCAATCACAGGGGATTGGTGTGTGCTGATCTTTATTCTTCTCTTAGTGGTCTAGTGCCGTGCCGGGGCTTTGTTCTTTCTTCTTCCTCTGTTGTTGTTCAGAAGGTCAGTGCATGTTGTGTTCTGAAGGGCAGAGAGATAGGCAGTGCTTTAGGGGAATGCGTCAAGGTGACAGTGCGACGGGGGGGGGGGGGGGGGGGGGGGGGGGGGGGGGGGGGGGGGGGGGGGGGGGGGGGGGGTCGCGTGGTGTTGGCAGGGCCTTAAGTAACAGCTGCTTCTCCTCGTTATCAATGCTAAACGTTTATGCAGATATTTTTCATGTTCATGTTTCAGTAGATCTAGGGCTTTGGCAACATATGCTGCTTTGGAAATATAATTTTTATGATGAAGCTGTATTGATATGAAATTGCAGGTGACAGGGTAAGAAACAGAAGGACAAAAATAAGAGAGGAATAGATTGAGAGCATAATTTGGGCCACACAATTCTCTCTATCTCTCTCTCTACTACAGTAGTGCCAGGCTGATGTCAGTGGGATCTGACCCAATTTCCATCACCCATTCCACATTTCCCTAAAAGTATCATCCCTGACACTTGGCTGTGTCTGCTCTGATGTCAAGATGTCCAGAGTCGCTCGTATCCTCAAGAAACCAACACTCGATCCTTGCTCCTGTGATCAAGAAACCAACACTTGATCCCTGCTTCTGTCCTCAAGAAACCAACACTCGATCCCTGCTTCTGTCCTCAAGAAACCAACACTCCAGTGTGCTGTCTCTGACCAACTTTTTTCTCTCTCAGAATGATTGTCTTGACCGTAACCAGTCAGGCTTTTAGGCAGTTCACTGAATTGACACTGCTCTCCTCTTTGTCACAGAGTCTTTCTGCTCTCCCAAAGCAGACACTCTTCTCTGTTCTCCTCCACCTAGATCTATTAACCCCCTCTTGGGAGCTGGGCACTTCAGGCTCTGCACACTCCTGTTAGGGAAACAACTGGTGTCCCCACAGGGCTTGGTTGTACGCCGTCCCTTTTCTGTGCACAGGACATTACGTAAAATCCTCACCGGTCATTAGGTCATATCCTCACAGGTCATTACGTAAAATTCTGACTGGTCATTAGGTCATATCCTCATTGGTCATTAGGTCATATCCTCACAGGTCATTAGCTCATGTCCCCACAGGTCATTAGGTCCTCACAGGTCACTAGGTCATGTCCTCACAGGTCATTAGGTCCTCACAGGTCATTAAGTCAAATCCTCACAGGTCATTAGGTCATATCCTCACAGGTCATTAGGTCATATCCTCACAGGTCATTAGGTCCTCACCGGTCATTAGGTCATATCCTCACATGGTCTCTTCTATCATTGCTCTAACGAACTACTTTTCTTCTTTTCTACCTCTGTCACCCAGTGGGGACATTCATCTCTGCATGCCTGGCTGACATTTAAGCTTGGATGTTCAATGACCAGGGAAGGCCCTCTGGCTCCCAAACACTTGTCCATCATGGTTGACAAGTCCAAGACATCCCCCTCCCTGATGTCTGAAAATCCTTCACGTGAAATCCTTCTGTCGTTCTCTGCAAACATGAAAGTGTTGTTTCCCTCCTGTAGGTTCATGCTCTACAACATCCTTGGAGTACGACCTTTCCTCTCACAGGAAGACATGCAGGTTCTAATTCCCTCATCATACTGCAGCTTTCTGGTAGCAGGACCCCTTGCTGCTGTCATCAAACCCCTGCCTTTTATCGCATCCTGTCTGGGTTATAACCTGTTCCCAAGTCACCACTATGTCCTTTACACTCCCTACTGGCTTTCAATGAAACTTGCATTACCTACAACACTATTATGTGGTATTACTATGCTTTTCTATAGCAGCCATGGGAACTATCCATTATTATATTCAGGCTATGGTCAAACCCTACATCCCAATTGGAGCACATTGTTCTGACACATTTGTTGTATTGGCTTTTCCACCTCTCCGGGAAAATACAGTCATAGCTCTACTTTGTCATCATACCCCAATAGTCGAACCAGCTTTTCTCTAAAGACAGTAAAACAGTCCCTGCCTGCCTTGTGAAAACTGAAACCCTTCCTCTTTGAAGAGTATCTTACATAACTATCACTAATACCTTTGTGTGTATGTGTGTTTGCATACGGAGTGTTTGCGTGTCTCTACAGTCCTACTTTATCACGCAGACAGGACGGGTTCATATGAAAGCAACCAGCCATCTTAATGATCATATCCAGATCTGTTCCTGCATAACGAGTTGCTAAGGAAACCTCTCATAATTCTAACTTTATCCCTCCCCCTTTTTAGTACAAAGTACCAAACCCTTACGCTGTTTATAAAACTGTATTACATCTCACTTATTCACTTCTGAGAGGGAAACCTCTGTCACTGTGGGACAGTCCCAGTCATGTGGGCGTTTGGGTCTGTGTGTTTTATATCAGGTGTTATGTAAGAACTATTCCAGGGCCATGACGGGGTCATCCCACACTGCTAATAACCTACAGGATGTCCCCCTGGAACTTAGCACCTGGCCCCCGGGCCTCTAATCAGAGTCATATGTGTCACAGCACCTGGCCTGGGGGCCAGGGGAGCTAGTGCTGCCTGGTGCCTCGCGATTTTATGTCAAACTTATTAGCTAGCATTTTAGAGGAGGTGAGGTCACTTCCTATATGCCAGGCCAGCGTGGAGAAAGAATGTTGTTCTCCTGCTCTTTGGGTTTCCACCAGAGAATAGAGTTTGACGGTGAGAAAGTACTTACAGCACTGCTTCAGGATTGGATTAGTATTGATACCTTTATTTTTATCAGGGGATGTTACGGTACAGTCTGGTACCTCAATAAAAGATACATTTGACTGGAAACGTGTCAGAGATTTTGAAATTAATTGCTAAAAAACTATCTGCATCCAAGCCATTATTTACCATTATGGCATGAGAAGTAACACAGGATGACGCTGCCAAATACACATTAAAAAGACTGGTGGCTTGAATCCTGAATGCACATAGGTTGAGACAAGATACTGGAAGTGTCAAGGTCACCCGCTGATGGCGGTAATGTGTTCAGGCTTTCAGCCCATCTGAGAACGTTCTATGTTTCATGTCTGGATTGTTTTGTCACCCGGTCTCATTGTTGCCACATCCACTTCTCACCATTCCATTGCTCACATCTAGCTCAACTCACCAGACATTGATTCAGCCATCACTCTTTGTACTTAGTTCCTGGTTTTGTGTCGCTTACTGTCGGACATTGTTTCTATTACGTCAATGTTCGATATATGTTGGATATGGTTCAGTAGTTTTATTTTATACAATGTACATTTTGTCTCACTCCTTTTTTTTTTTGTTTAGTGTTTTCGTCTTTCTTCATTAAACCTTTGATATCATTGACTACCTTCGCATTTGTCTCTTTCTCCCTGCTACACAACACACCGTTAAAAGAATGTTTCACTTTGTACTGATATGATTGTGTTGGTATCTGGTTGATAATTCTGAATGTCTTCTTCAGGCACAGCAGAAATGCATTGGGCCTAAGGACAGCTCTAGATGTGGTACATTTATCCACCCTTGTGTTTTATGGCTTAACTAAACCACCAATCAAGCATTGTGTTACTCCGCTGTTACACATTACACCACTCGTCTAGTATTGTGGTTATGCTAACTTGTAGTCAGTGCAGTACAATTCAAGATAGAAGCCTTACTATTCTACCAACAGTTGTTTCCCCGGTGCATAGGCCTGGCCGTGCCCTGTGATGGAGCAGCAGAGAGGGACAGAACACAGATCATCCTGGGAACGTTCTCCATAAATCAGAGGGAGTAATTGGATCCTGTTTTTATCAGTAGAGGAGCAGCACACAGCCTCTCTTTCATCTCCTAATGCTCTGCTCTGCCCCGCGCCGCTCCTCTTAGCTGCCTGGCTGCCTGATGCTCCAGCCACCACTTCTCACGTCGCCAGCTGGCTGAGTCACCATTCTTAACCACACGTAATGACCACCACGCACTTTCCATTTACTTTACCGAATGACCAAGTCTCTGTTTTGGCTATTTTGTTTTCTGCAAGTCTTAAATGTTCCTATGTTTTTAAATTATTATTGCTTTTGAAGATGGAACATCTGCAATGAATTGACGCTTTAATTGGCTGCGTGGGTGTGTTATTAGAGGGAGATAAATGGCTGGAAGGAGAGGTTGGGCTGGGTTGGGAAGAAAAGCTGCTTGTGTTATCTATGGGAAGAGAGGCATCCTGGGAAAAGCTCCTGCAGTGCAGCGTTCTGTCATCAGTGACCATGACTTGCTTTGCGCTGCGCTCCAAGCCAGTGAGGTCATATTTTACCGTGGAGTTTGTGTTTTCTTTTAACTCGCAGCTTTTGGGAATATCTTTAGCAGATTTTTCAGCTGTCCGTTTTTGTAGAGATATAACATAAACACGGTCTCTTCCTCCTCCAGCCAGATGTGGCACTGCTAAATCCTTCCATACAGGAGGTAATACAGCTCCATCTGGTCTACTCTGACTTCATAGCAACCGTCTCTATGAACAGCTTCATGTCACTTTCCTCAACACTCTGCTGCTACAATCAAACTCTCTCCCTTCTCCTCTGGTGTTTTCATTTGACATTCTAGTCTTAAATGGTAGGGTTGCCTTGAGTGAGTTAACCCCTAATTTGGGGTGTGAGTATTTAGGAGAAACTGAGCAGGCTGGCTATAGTACACTGTAATTACTTTACCCTGTGATGTTAAAAAGAGAATCTACTGTAGCTCTGCTGCTGACTCCCCCTGCCTAGCCCTGGCTTGCTGTGGAAATCAGAAGCACAGCTGAAGTTTTTTTTCCATTGAGGTCTACAGCCCAAAGGGTTCCACTACACCACTACTGCTTTTACTGTACCTGTCTGTCTGCGTTAGTCTACACTCTGAACCTTTCCTTGCTTAATCTGCTAAAAGCAAATTCTCCAACCGAATTTCGACCATTACTCTGAAGGAAACATGGAAAATGTCATGTTCTGTTGTGGTTCTTTAGCCCCCCTCTTCTTTCCAGCTGGCCACCTTAGGGAGGGTAATGGCAGCTTAAAAAAGGGTGTGTAAAAAGGTTTGTGTGCAGGGGCCCTGCAGGGTGGGGGCAGGGGATTACTGGGGACCTAGTGGGTGTTCCTGGTGTCACAGTTACTCAGTGTTTATCAACGCTGCAGCCGAGGAGGAGGATCATTAATGAGTCATTAGTTGGCTGGCCTGGTGCCCCGGCTGTCGTCATGGGACCCACTCTAGGAGGGCCTGGCAATCCTGGAACCCATCTTTAACTTGCCTTGCTCCCCAATCCCCCCCTGGCTGATTGAAAAGTAAGATTTGGGAATGAGTTATGGGGTTCATTGATAAAGTAAGACCAGGCCTTGTTTGGGGAGGAAGGGTGGCCAAATGTGATGAGCCGAAGGACAGCATGTATCTCTCTTTCTCCTCCATCCATAGTCCTAGACCACAGACATTAGTTAATCACTGACATTTGTCCATCACTGACATTAGTCCATCATTCACATTAGTCCATCACTGACAGTGGTCCACCTCTGACATTAGTCCATCAAATACATTAGTCCATCACAGACATTAGTCCATCACTGACATTAGTCCATCATTGACATTAGTCCATCACTGACAGTGGTCCACCTCTGACATTAGTCCATCAAATACATTAGTCCATCACTGACATTAGTCCATCATTGACATTAGTCCATCACTGACAGTGGTCAACCTCTGACATTAGTCCATCAAATACATTAGTCCATCACAGACATTAGTCCATCACTGACATTAGTCCATCATTGACATTAGTCCATCACTGACAGTGGTCCACCTCTGACATTAGTCCATCACAGACATTAGTCCATCACAGACATTAGTCCATCACTGACATTAGTCCATCACTGACATTAGTCCATCATTGACATTAGTACATCACTGACAGTGCCCCCCAACTGACAGTGGCCCACCGCTGACATTAGTCCAACAAATACATTAGTCCATCATTCACATTAGTCCATCACTGACAGTGGTCCACCTCTGACATTAGTCCATCAAATACATTAGTCCATCACTGACATTAGTCCATCAAATACATTAGTCCATCACAGACATTAGTCCATCACTGACATTAGTCCATCATTGACATTAGTCCATCACTGACAGTGGTCCACCTCTGACATTAGTCCATCAAATACATTAGTCCATCACTGACATTAGTCCATCATTGACATTAGTCCATCACTGACAGTGGTCCACCTCTGACATTAGTCCATCAAATACATTAGTCCATCACAGACATTAGTCCATCACTGACATTAGTCCATCATTGACATTAGTCCATCATTGACATTAGTCCATCACTGACAGTGGTCCACCTCTGACATTAGTCCATCACAGACATTAGTCCATCACAGACATTAGTCCATCACTGACATTAGTCCATCACAGACAGTACACTGTGTGCACAATTATTAGGCAAGTTGTATTTTTGAGGATTAATTTATTATTTAACAAATAATAGTGCTCTCTGACAATCCACAATGTTAATAAGCCTCAAACCTGCATATTTAAGAAAGTAAAAGTGAGGTTATGGCATTCTTTGGAGACTATCTATGTGTGCACAGTTAATGGGCAACTATTCGTGTGCATAATTATTATGCAACTAAATGAAAAACAAAATGTTTCCCATCTCACTTGTTTATTTTCATCTGTTAAATTGAGAATAACAAAGAAACAACTCAAAATGAAAAAAAAACATTTCTGACATTTCAAAACAAATCAGTGACTCTTCTTTTCACTAACAGTAATAAGCCTTCCATTCATGGAGTCTGTCAGTTTCTTCATCTGTTGACGATCAACTTTTTGTGCAGCAGCAACCACAGGAACCCAGACACTGTTCAGAGAGGTGTACTGTTTAACTTAAGTCACCATTTATAGAAGGGTGGCATGTCATTATTCTGTCATCTTTAAGGCCTTTACTGGCTAGCCACGCAGAGTACTTTGATCCATGCAATGGAGCATTGTCCTGCATAAAAATCATGCCGTTCTTGAATGATGCAGAATTTCCTGTACCACTACTTGAAGAAAGTGTCTTCTAAAAACTGGCAGTAGGTTTGGGAGTTGAGTTTGAGTCCATCTTCAACCTGAAAATGTCCAACTAGCTCATCTTTAATAACACCAGCCCATAAACCAGTACCCCACCTCCACCTTGCTGGGGTCTGAGTCAAAGTGGAGCTCTGTGCCCGTTAATGATCCAACCACAAGCCCATCCATCTGGTCCATCAAGAGTCACTCTCATCTCAGTAGTCCATTAAACCTTTGAAAAATCTGTCTTCAGATATTTCTTGGCCCAGTCTTGACGTTTCAACTTATGTGTCTTGTTCAGTGGTGGTCGGGTTTCAGCCTTCCTTACCTTGGCCATGTCTCTGAGCACTGAACACCTTGTACTTCTGGTTGCAGTTCTGGAATATGACAGCACTGGAGGACAATGGGTTCCTGAAAGCTTCACGTTTGTGTCTTCTCAAATCTTTGGCAGTTAATTTTTTTTCTCAACATGTATCTTGTTGACTATTTGCAACAAAACATTTAATGGTTCTGTGATCACACCCCAATATCTTAGCAATTTCAAGAGTGCTGCATCCCTCTGAAAGACTTTTGACACAGTCAGTTAAATATATTTTTTGTCCCATTTTGGTTGCGCTTGACGATTTAATATTCACGCAAATTTGATCGTGGGAAGCCAAAATCGTGATCGTGATTAAAATTTGATTAATTGTGCACCCCTACCTGTGATTTTATGTTATGCTTTCAAACACAGTTTTGCTGTTTAGCTCAGTCTGCACGGTGGTGGTCACATGAAACAGCTCTGTTTACACACTGCCAGTGCTCATTCGCTGTTATTAGCTCATAGAAGCTTAAACACGCAGGCACACACAATGTAAAGGGAGGCTGGTTCTCAATTGCAAAATTGATTAACAACTGATTCTAACCATAGATTGTATATATTCTAACTCAAGTATTTTACTTTGACATAATATTGTTTGTGAAACAACCTACTGTTAGACGTCTAAAAGTAGCCAACTAAAAGTTGACAGATATATTCTCCGTTGGTGATCTTAAATCGTAACTCTCGCTTTTTTTTTACCCAAGTCAAACTGTCATTTAAACACCTAATTAGGACGGAAATGCCACTTTTAAGATTTTCCCTATTTTTCGTTTTGGTCAAATGGCCTTTTGAATGGGAGTGATAGGGGCAGGGGCGCTGTTGAGGATTTTGGGCCCCATGAGAAGAATCTTGACAGGGCCCCCAACACAGCTGAGACTTATTTATTGGGGGCTTCTCTCGGCCCCCTCTTAGTCATGGGCCCCGAGAATCGTCATCCTTTACCCCCCCTTTACAGCACCCCTGGATAGGGGCACTAATATGATAGCATCAAAAATCACTATTTTTAAAACACTAAGAAGGCTCGACAAAACATAAAACTTTGCGCGAAGAATCACCAGGGGCTGTATACATGAACTTGAGCATTGAGATCATTGTTTGTGTACACATAGTTTACTAAAAAAGAAAGGTTTTGTACAACTCACCTTAGCAGTTTGTGTTTCTGGTGGCTGCCATTTTGCCAGTCAAAAAGTGACTATCTTTGAATTGAATTGCTGCTTTTAAGAGTAATTGAGTTGGCTATTTATTCTAGATTGCCTTAATGCCCTGGCCGATGACCTTGGTGCCATTGCAAAAATCTATCCCTGAATACAAGGGAAATATTCAAATGTACGTTTTTACCTTACATTCTCTGGTTTCAACATGACACAGGGGAGAAATGTAGGCCTATTGCTTGTTTATTACCATGCATGTTAATAAAAAGAACATTGTCTGCTTCAGACAAGTAGTTTTTGCTATTTGACAAGTAAAAAATAGACCTACTTGTCCTAAGTACAAGTGGCCAAAAAAGTTTGTCAAGTCCTTTATGCATAATAACAATGATATAGTCAAAATACGGACCTAAAAATTGTGCACACAGTGTAGTCCATCACAGACATTAGTCTATGATCACCAGAGAAAGGTAGAACTAAAGAAGGATGAATCTTATTGGTCAATATAAGAATGTACAACAAACGTGTAATGCCCTCCCCAGTTAAGAAACCATGTTAAACATTGACCGGCTGCGCCACGTGGTTGCTAACAAAATTGTTTATAAAAAATACTATTTTCTTCTAAAGTACAGAATTATGAAATATAATTACAAAACACAGAATGTGTAAATTTGTCTGATGTTGTGTAAACATGTTCTTGTTTACAACCCGGCTGGTAGTACTGTAGTTACAGCCACTTCCAACCAGCATGTGGTCCATCTATCTCATTGTGCTGTAATGACACAACCCCAGCCAGTCTCTCTCTCCTCTACACGGCCCAGTGAGCCAGAACTGCTCTACACCCACGCTCTTAGCCATGAATCATGGGCAATGTACGCCTGAGAACAGCCAATGGGCCGTGACCAAACAGAAGACAGAAACATGGTGGGTTTGTGACAGCGGTTTGTTATCCAGGTCTGTTTGTGTTTGATTCAGGTCTATATGTGTGTGACCCAGGTCTGTGTGTGTGTGTGTGTGTGTGTGTGTGTGTGTTTGATTCAGGTCTGTATGTGTGTGACCCAGGTCTGTCTGTCTGTGTATGTGTGTGTTTGTGTGTGTTTGTGTGTGTGTGTTTGTGTGTGTGTGTGTCAGGTCTGTGTGTGTGTTTCAGGTCTGTGTGTGTGTGTGATTCAGGTCTGTGTGTGTGTGTGATTCACGTCTGTGTGTGTGTGATTCAGGTGTGTGTGTGTGTTTCTGATCTGTGTGTGTTTGATTCAGGTCTGTATGTGTGTGATTCACATCTGTGTGTGTGTGATTCAGGTGTGTGTGTGTGTGTGATTCAGGTGTGTGTGTGTGTGTGATTCAGGTGTGTGTGTGTGTGATTCAGGTCTGTATGTGTGTGTGATTCAGGTCTGTGTGTGAGTGATTCAGGTGTGTGTGATTCAGGTCTGTGTGTGTGAAAGAGGTCTGTGTGTGTGTGTTAGAGGTATGTGTGTGCGTGATTCAGGTCTGTGTGTGTGATTCAGGTCTGTGTGTGCGTGATAGAGTTATGTGTGTGTGTGTGTGATAGAGGTCTGTGTGTGTGAGACAACGATAGCTAAACCACAGTGTTTTCTTGGGCGGTCCCTTCTAGGAGAGATGAAGTGTACAGTTTAGGGATTAGATTAATTGTCAAATGTGACATCATGTTAGCATTGGGGTAACTTTAGTTTTAAGTTTAAGCATTTCAAGGGTTAGTGTTAGGGTTAGTGGTTAGGGTTAGTGTTAGGGTGAGTATTAGGGTTAGTGGTTAGGGCTCAATTTATTTTAGACCAAGGTTAGGTTATTGAGTTTAACATTAGGATATAAGTTAGTTTATGATTAGGAAATAGGAAACATGAATTGCTGGTTATCTAGTCCAAACAAGGATAGAACAACACACATGTTTGTGCATGATTAGTAAAATCATGCTATAATTAGGCTAAGATCTGTTACAATATACCACAACCCCCCAACAATTTGGCAATACACCACAAATCCTCAAACAAAATGCTTCCTGGCTTGACGAGTTTGATTATTAGGGCTCAAACCAAGTTGTGGGGGAGTAGTGCAGACATCATCGGATGTGTTCTTTAACCTGTTTAACGCTGATGGCCAATACGGACAGGAAGATCCCATATGCCTGGAAATGTAGGCGCTCTTATCCATGGAACCAAGGCGATAGAACATATAGTGTGCTTGTGGTGCTGGAGAGCTTCTAGTTGAGTATCCCATCCCTTTGAAATGGTTTGCAAGCCCCTTTACCTACCAAAAGTATTAAAACCTGCATGGTAGGATTCAATCTGTCCTGTTTTGTCAGTTTTATGCCTCAGCATTGCATTTTCTCAAGGTGACCTGATTTGTTTTCTGCACCTTGAAAGCATTGAGCACATTGCGCGTCATGTTGAGTTTCATTAAAGCACCGGTTCCCAACCCTCTCCTAGAGGGCTACCAGCCAGTCTTTGTGTTTTAACTACCCCTGAGCTAGCACACCTGATTCATCTTGTCTACTAATTAACATGTCCTTGATTAGTGATTCTGGTGAATGTTGAGGGCTACAGTTAATCTGTGGCACGGCTGGTGGTCCTTCAGGAGAGGGTTAGAAACCACTGCATTAAAGGATTCTGGTTCAGAAATGTGTTATTGTAACTGCAGGGACACTGACATCGATTAATAACGCCTCAAACTGCTGTTCTAACCTCATCAGGTTTTAGTCATATTTGCCAAAAGAAATGTCCGGTAATGGCCATATATCAATTTTTGTGGGTGAATTAGCCGATCCAGTTGTCATCTCTAGCTGCACAGTTTGTGAAATGAATTTCAGTGTATTTGTGTTCTATGGGATATTGTAAACTCTCAACGCAATGTGTTTATCTGTCATCGTTTGAGCATGACACTGTAAAGGAAATAGCGCTATAGTCCTGTTGATTGGCTTGTCTTAATTGTAACTTTTTGTTTAGGCATTAGTAGAGTTCCAGTGGTTTATTTAGTTATTGTCATATCATTAGAATTATGCTGTGCTTGCATTTGTTTTGCTATCTTTTCCATCCGACTCGAGGAGGTGGGGGATCTGGTTTGAATTGCTTTCCGGTCATAGGAAATGCATTGTTGACAAAGAAAGGACCAACATGAAAAGGTTATTCCTTTCATCACTTGTAAAATGACTGCTGTCATTGCAACGCCATCTTGTTATTCTGACTAGGGCCGGTGCAAGGTAACTTGTCGCCCCAGGCGAAAGACCTGGTAGTGCCCCCCTTCATGGTTAACACTAATTTATTTTCTACCCATAGTGAAAAATCATACTAATGAACCTTTAGATTTTTGTGTTTTTTATATGTTTTTTCTGGCATAACGTCTAAATTTACAGTGCCTTGCGAAAGTATTCGGCCTCCTTGAACATTTCGAACTTTTGCCACATTTCACGCTTCAAACATAAACATATAAAACTGTAATTTTTTGTGAAGAAGCAACAACAAGTGGGACACATTCATGAAGTGGAAAAGAAATTGATTGGATATTTCAAACTTTTTTAACAAATAAAATACTGACAAATTAGGCGAGCAAAATTATTCAGCCCCTTTACTTTCAGTGCAGCAAACTCTCTCCAGAAGTTCAGTGAGGATCTCTCAATGATTCAATGTTGACCTAAATGACTAATGATGATAAATAGAATCCACCTGTGTGTAATCAAGTCTCCGTATAAATGCACCTGCTCTGTGATAGTCTCAGAGGTCCGTTGAAAGCACAGAGAACATCATGAAGAACAAGGAACACACCAGGCAGTTCCAAGATACTTTTGTTAAGAAGTTTTAAGCTGGATTTGGATACAGAAAGATTTCTTAAGATTTAAACATCCCAAGAAGCACTGTGCAAGCGATAATATTGAAATGGAAGGAGTATCAGACCACTGCATACCAAGACCCGGCCGTCCCTCTAAACTTTCAGCTCATACAAGGAGAAGACTGATCAGAGATGCAGCCAAGAGGCCCATGATCACTCTGGATGAACTGCAGAGATCTACAGCTGAGGTGAGCGAGTCTGTTTATAGGACAACAATCAGTCGTATACTGCACAAATCTGGCCTTTATGGAAGTGTGGGAAGAAAATAGCAATTTCTGAAAGATATCCATTAAAAGTGTCGTTTATAGTTTGCCACAAGCCACCTGGGAGACACACCAAACATGTGGAAGAAGGTGCTCTGGTCAGATGAAACCAAAATCGAACTTTTTGGCAACAATGCAAAATTGTTTGGCATAAAAGCAACACAGCTCATCACCCTGAACACACCATCCCCACTGTCAATCATGGTGGTGGCAGCATCATGGTTTGGGCCTGCTTCTCTTCAGCAGGGACAGGGAAGATGGCTAAAATTGATGGGAAGATGGATGGAGCCAAATACAGGACCATTCTGGAAGAATGATGGAGTCTGCAAAAGACCTGAGACTGGGACGGAGATATGTCTTCCAACAGATTGTGTCCCACTTGTTGTTGATTCTTCACAAAAAATTACAGTTTCATATCTTTATGTTTGAAGCCTGAAATGTGGCAAAAGGTCGAAAAGTTCAAGGGGGCCAAATATTTTCGCAAGGCACTGTATAATGTCTATGTAGACTGCTTTGTGTGGTGGAATTTTTAGGTTTAAATGTGTTATAAATGTAAACTTCACACCACATCAGTTCTAACGTGAAGAACTGACCAGCTAACGTTTTCAGCAGTTACCTTTTTAATGCCCCTTGGCTTTGGGTAGCTGCAGCAGACCATTTAATCTGTACCCTTTTAACTGTACCAAACAAATATATTGATTGAGTTTTAAATATTTGCTGTACTACCAGGCTCCATGACCGAATCAACTGAGCTAGCTAACTTAAGCTAGCTAGCATAGCTACAATTCTAGGCAGCTAAATGTAAAGGTTAGTAATTTTGTTTGCTAATAATATGACCATTCTTGTTAGTGTTATTGTACAACTGATTTGTGTCCATGAAACTTGCACAGATTTGCGCTCTTAAAATCTCAAGCAACCTCGAGAGGAGCGTTAGCAAAGCAAGAAAAAATGAATGAGTCGATTCTGGTTAAGGATGTGTTCGGTGTAGCTAAGGAGATCACTGTGACTGACAAGTGCATCCACCTGTCAGAGTCAGCATTTGAGTTCAGCATGTCATCAGTGAAAGGGTTATATTCAACAGACCAACTGCTCTGAAAGTGAGAGGCACTGTATGAACATGTTCAATTTTAAGAAATGTATGTTATGCTTAAATGGTCAAGCCGGGTCTGATTTTGACAACAAACATTATTTATTTCTCTTGCCAACATTTTCAATTACGGCGACCAAACATAGAGTAATACATTTTGGTTTGTAAATTTCTAGCGTAAAAAAGTCTATACGCCTCGGACGGTAGACTGTCGTCAAATATACAGTAAGTACAGGTAGATTACAGGAATATGGTTTGTATGGATTGTGTATGTGAGTGTAAGATCGTCATGTGTTTTCTCCTATTGTCCACAGCGCCAATGATGGTATAAACTATTGTGCTTCAGAATTCTATTGCTCTTGATTTAATTGTTGCAGCAAATCCTTATCTGATGAGCATGTGTGTGTGTGTGTTTGCACTGTGTGCTCGACATTTGCTGCATTGTAGGTGACGCAGCAGTGTGTTTCCCCCAGTGGAGCTCTTGCTGTCAGAGCAATGAATGACTGCCTTTATATGGACTCCTGCTCTCTGCCTTAGCTCCGCTCCCTTCTCTCTGCTCTTCTATTCTCAGCACCACACACAACATCCCTTCCACATCTACTCTTCTCCCATCTCTCTCCCCTCCC
>JACXGM010004956.1:0-10395 GCA_016801145.1 Umbra pygmaea
TGCTCCAATACAGGGGATTTAAATGACGCGGGGCGTTTAAGCTCCTCCGTTCCTCCGCTCGCCATCACCACGCTGTGAGCGGACTGAACATGCGCACAACTTTTTTTGCAGAAATCAATCCGCGGATCACGTGTGTGCCGAACCGAAGATATTGATCCGAACGGATCACGGATCAATGACGATCCGTTGCACCACTATCAGAAATCAAGGTGCCAGAGTCTGGAGGAAGACTGGGGAGAAGGAAATGCCAAAATGCCTGAAGTCCAGTGTCAAGTACCCACAGTCAGTGATGGTCTGGGGTGCCATGTCAGCTGCTGGTGTTGGTCCACTGTGTTTTATCAAGGGCAGGGTCAATGCAGCTAGATATCAGGAGATTTTGGTGCATTTCATGCTTCCATCTGCTGAAAAGCTTCATGGAGATGAAGATTTCATTTTTTAGCACGACCTGGCACCTGCTCACAGTGCCAAAACCACTGGCAAATGGTTTACTGACCATGGTATTACTGTGCTCAATTGGCCTGCCAACTCTCCTGACCTGAACCCCATAGAGAATCTGTGGGATATTGTGAAGAGGAAGTTGAGAGACGCAAGACCCAACACTCTGGATGAGCTTAAGGCATCCGAAGCATCCTGGGCCTCCATCACACCTCAGCAGTGCCACAGGCTGATTGCCTCCATGCCACACCTCATTGAAGCAGTCATTTCTGCAAAAGGATTCCCGACCAAGTATTGAGCGCATAACTGAACATAATTATTTGAAGGTTAACTTTTTTTGTATTACAAACACTTCTTTTATTGGTCAGATGAAATATGCTAATTCTTTGAGATAGGAATTTTGGGTTTTCATGAGCTGTATGCCAAAATAATCAGTATTAAAACAATAAATGACCTGAAATGTTTCAGTTGGTGTGCAATGAATCTAAAATATATGAAAGTTTAATTTTTATCATTACATTATGGAAAATAATGAACTTTATCACAATATGCAAATCTTTTGAGAAGGACCTGTATACTAGACTAACGCAGGAGTACTAATCTGTGAAAACAACCTATTTACACCAGGACAACTGACAACAGTATCCAAAATTCCCTGTTAACTTTGCCAAAGAAAGAAGGGGAAAAAGGCAATATTTAACACCTAGTCTCTAGAGCTAATTGTACAATTCTGTATTCAGTACCCATAAGAACATAAACAAATATTGGGTGAATAAACTGATATTCATTTCTTACTTTAGTTCTTTAAAGAATTGTCAGGAAAACAGAGAGATTGTCTGTGATATAAAATAGACTCCCTCTAAAGAACTGTGTGAGCCTCATTGTATCTCCCTACTCCAGCAATAAAAAGAATATAGAGATACAAGCTGGATGTCCCATTGGTCCTCCACAGGGAACTCAGGGAAAAATAAAAGCTGGTGAGGAGAAGGAGTTTTTTTCCCCCTTGGTTTTTGTCAGAGAGAGGAGACTCTACTGCTCGACTCTGGCTTTCATCTACATCCAGCCTACTCCTCTCTCTGGATGTGATTCCTTTTTCCCATAACTTTCTTTCCCACATCCAGGTTGCCCCCATCTCGTTTCACCTATGCTCTGTGAACTTTTTGCACTCTTTTTCTTTTCTTTCTCCTCCCAACAACTATGTTTTCCTGTCCTTTACCCTGTCTCTTTCACTAATGCAGCTTTACTCATCTAAGCACAGTAGGAAAATATGAGAAAAACTGGTGAAATAAAATAGTTATAAAATATATTGCACATATATATATATATATATATATATATATATATATATATATATATATCAACAGAGGGTAGCAGAAACCTTGTCACATTCCTATGAATTTGCATACAGATTTTTATATAAAAAACATAGTACCCTATGTCTAATATGTATATAATACTTGTAAAACACTAAAGTTTCTTGTATCCTTCAAAAAGTTGGAAAGGGAAACAAATAAGACAACTTGCTTTCTCTTTTAGTCAGCTAGTGTGGGTTAAAGGCACCAGTGGCAGGGGGTTCTAGGGCCAGATGGGATGTCTGGGTACAGATTGAGAGTGCTGTACAAGCTCTCGTTCCCCAAACAATCAGGGGTTATGCAGTGGCGCATCCTTCACGGTGCCCTGGTCACCAACAGCTGGCTGGCTCGTGTTGACCCTAGGGTGGGGGAAGCGTGTCCTTTCTGTGAAATGACGGAGAATTTTGAACATGTGTTTTCTATGTGTAACAGGTTGATGTTGTTGATTAACCTATTAGAGACTGTGTGTGTGGGTTGAGGGTGTTCTTTGGGTTAGACATTTTTGTAATGGGTCCCAACTAACTGACAAGGAGAAATTTAATTAGAGATTTGGGGGTGATACATTTTTTATTTAAGGGGATGGTCTCTACATGTCGTAGGGTGTAATTTGTTTCTTACAAGCTAACTAATAATGTAGAGTAATTTCAGGAAGTTTGAGGAATTGGGGGCGCTCTCTGTGGGGTGGGATCTGAGGGGGTTGAGGTTCTTCTTTGAGGTGCTGAGGATTGTTTGCATTATGAGGTCTGTTTACATTATGACTGTGGTATGGTGTGGAGCCCTGCATTTACAGCTTTATTTCCAATGGGCTGTGTTTGGTCCATTGTGGTGATATATGTATGTTGCATATGCTGTGTTTTTCTTGTAATGTCATAAGCGGGCAGTGGTGTGTGTTGTATAGTATCATGTTTTCGTTTGATGCTGAAGTTTCAGCTAGTACAGCTCAAAGATCAGCTTTCTCTCCCAAAAACCAAACTGTCAAAATTAGTATTTGGGAATGAAATCCAGACCAGGTGTAAAATCCCACTACAGTCCACTTTATCTCAACACAAAGCCAATCCACCAATGGAAGCGGAAACAATGGAATGTGTTGTCTGTCCATGGTTTGTAAAATTCAAAACAATGTAGTCTACGTCTTAACAACTATGCAGTATAATAAAGGTCTAAAATCAAAATAACTACTCAAAATTAACAAAACTTTGAAGAAGTCCAAAAACATTGTGTAAATGTAAAATGAATTATACGGCTCAAACACAGACGAACATTAACACCAAACAGGTAACACAAACACGGGAGCAACACTCACCGGCCACTTCATTAGGTACACTTGTTCAACTGCACGTTAATGCAAATATCTAATCAGCCAAACGTGGCATTAGGTCAATGCATTTAGGCATGTAGACATGGCCAAGAGGATCTGCACACCAAGTGAGACATGTTTGTTGGTGCCAGATGGGCTGGGGTTTGATATTTCAGAAAGGTATGATCTACTGGGAGATTCCCATACAATCATCTCTAGGGTTTACAGAGAATGGTCTGAAAAAGAGAAAAAAAAAACATTTCAGTTAGCAGCAATTCTCTGGGTGTATATACATACATATATATATATATATATATATATATATGATTTCAGAGGAGAATGGCCAGACTGGTTTGATCTGATAGAAATGTAACATAACCTCAAATAACCAGTCGAATGCATAACACATCGAACATTGAGGCAGATGGGCTACAGCAGCAGAAGACTACATCGGGTGCCACTCAGCTAAGAACAGGACACTTTTGATACAATTTGCATGGGCCCACCAAAATTGGACAATAGGAGATTGGTAAAACATTATCTGGTCTGATGAGTTTGATGTCTGCTGTGACATTCAGATGGTAGGGTCAGAATTTGGCGTAAACAAAGTACATCCTGCCTTGTAGCAATGGTTCAGGCTAGTGATGTTAGTTTAATGGTGTGGGGGATACTTTCTTGCTACACTTTGGGCCCTTTAGTACCAACTTAGCATCTTTTAAATGCCACAGCCTACCTGAGTATTGTTGCTGATCATGTCCATCCCTTAATGACCACAGTGTACCCATCTTCTAATGGCTACTTCCAGCAGGATAACATGCCATGTCACACAGCTCACATCATCTCAAACTGGTTTCTTGAGACTGACAATGGCCTCCACCGTCACCAGATCTCAATCCAATTGAGCACCTTTGGGATGTGGTGGAACGGGAGATTCGCATCATGGATGTGCAGCAGACAAATATGTAGCAACTGCATGATGCAATAATGTCAATATGGACCAACATCTTTTTCCAGAACCTTGATGAATATATGTCATGAAGAATGTAAACAGGTGAAAAAATAGAATAACTAATGGCTGTGAATGGTGAAACTGAAACAAGACGATGAACTGGGTATTGATGAAGTCATTGCAATTGTGCGAGAGAAATGGCACATGAAACGGACCAGTCATTTAGGGCAGTAATTTAACCCTCTGCCATGATTCTCACACTCTGTAAAGCTCAACTGAAGAATGGCGATCTGTGGATATGAGCGTTTGTTTTGGTTGTCGGTTTGATCCCAGATGTATTTGCCTTTGGAAATGTACCTACCCATTAAAAACAACACTGTCTTATTTCTAATCTATAATACAACTATGGATTTAACAAAATGCATAGTGATTAGGCTATACTATCTGTTTTGTATTAAGTTGTCTAAAAACAACAATGTAGAACTCAAGAAGATCTAAATGCATTTGCCAATGAACACCAAATTGGGGTTCTAATAACATCTGACATGATCAGGGTCAAAATGATTGCATTGTCCCAAATGGCATCTCACTGTAAAAGCACACACAACATTGAGTATCATCGACAACAGGGCCCTCTATCCTAAATCCTCACATCCTCCTTGTCCGATCAATGGGAAACAGCTCGGCAGACAAACAAGCCTGAATAAATGACAATGACGAGTGTTTACACAGCGCCCTGCTAATCCTATAATCCTAAATGTGCAACGTAGCCCACACAATATCAATTGCACACTATGCCCTATTTATAGTAGTCTTTTTCACCCGAGTTCATAGAGTTTTCTATAGGGCTCTGGTATGAGTTAGTGAACTAAATAGTGTTTAGGATGTCATATAGATGGCTGCCATACAAGCCTCCTTTTGCTAAATCTACTGCTATGCTATTACAGCCCAGCTCATTATTGTTATCAGGAATTACTTCTAATAGTAGGCTGAAGTTAATTGTCCTGTAGAAGTTAATAGGAAAGGATTTAATGAGGCATACTTGGTCGAGTGGAAATTAGTCTGTGTTTGTTTTATGGCCTCTTCCATTTCTTAACACTCGAAAGAGCTGGTTTTATTTTTAGCATTGGAACATGTAAAACTTGTTTTAACAAACTGGAAATTTTGCACAAGTATGTAAATCCAAACTTTATTTATGTCCAGTGTCCAAATTATTATCATTATTTTGTCTGTGAAAAGTCATTAGGCCAAAATATGTCAGCCTCTCAAATGGAATTACGTACCTGCAAACCACTAAGGTTACATTACGCTTGCTAAAACAAGTTACATTTTCCAGTAATCCCTTTTGAAATATTTTAGGAATAGGAATGATATAGGAGGTCCAGTTATCATTTAGGGAATTCTCAACAACATTCATTTTAGGAAAGTTAGCAGAATTGTAATATTGTACTAACTGTACTCAAACCAAGTACAACAGAGTTTCTGGCTGGCAAGACACTAGTACAGCATTGTTCACTCTTTGCTTTATCATGCTGTCAGCCTAACAAGCTCTTTTATTCTCTGTCACCCCCTGTAGGTGCGGTGGACCAAGACGGCGGGCAGCGCCTCAGACAAGTTCCAGGAGACGTCCATCTACAACGAGACGCTGCGCATCGAAGGCATTCAGCGGGTGCAGGGTGGCCGCTACTACTGCAAGGCCGACAACGGGGTGGGGGTGGCTGCCATCAAGTCCATCCGGGTAGACGTGCAGTGTAAGTCGGCAGGGAACGCCGCGATCGATCCCTCCACTGCCCCCCCAAACCATTCCCAGAATTTGATAATTTGTGGGATGGAATTTGAAAATTGGCAAGAATATTACAGACAATGTTAAAATGGGAATGAACTCTCTCCTTGAGACATTTGTAGATGGCAAACTTGTTGGAGGATTTGTTACAGAAGCTAGCTTTGGGAAAATATGAAATGGTTGGGTAATATAAAAGTTACTTAGTTTGGTGAAAGAGTATTTTCTTTTCACTTTTTCAGCTTTGGGAAAAAAAAACTACAAAAACAACTACAATATCAGATGAAAATGTTTGCATAATCCTGGAGAGGCTAGGAGTGGCGGGATCTAAAGAAGGGTATGGAAGAGTTAGTCCAGGTGGCGCGGGGCCCCCCCTCAATGGGACCTTGTGCTGCTGCCTGTTGCCACTGTCCCACTCTCTCCCTGAGTCAGGGGCCAGATCAGGACCCTCAGCCAGACTTGGTATATTGCCTCAGTACAGCCCAGAGGTGATACTCTTAAAAACTATTGTTTAACATTATTCTCAATCCAGCCATTCCCCTTATTTCATGATTGTCAGCACAACCCAGAATTGGCACACAGGAGATTTAAAACCAGTCTTCCTTTAATGATGTACATATATTTCTCCCTCTACTAACTGTCTCCCATTGTCGAACATCCTACATAACAAAATAACTATTAAGCAGTGTAACCGAATAACGCAAGCAACCTCTGGGGATTACAGTAGCTCTAGATTAGAATTGCATTACCATCTTATATCAATACCAGCACCACACTGACAGCTATGCATCCAATCCTGTACATTAAATTTTCTCACTTCTTGTCCAACACAGAAATTTGAGCCGCATTCTAGTTCTGTGTTGTCTTTCGTCCCACTGTGTGGACAACCAGCATGATAGAGAAATGGGCAGGGCCCACAAAACCTTCTGTTTCCCAATTCAACTTACAGCAGCAATTAACATGAAATGCCTTGCTCAAAGGCACAATGTCAAATTCATCACATGGTTGGAACCGGAGACCTTTCGGCTTTTGGCCCCAAGCCTCTAAGCGTTTGGCTATCTGCCACTGTGATTGTGTTAGCCTTCCGGCACGTGGTCCCTGGAGGACTGTAATTGCGGGGCGAGTAAACAGGGCGAGTAGTGCCCCTGTCAGGGGAGGCTGAGGGTAACCAGTAGTGACGGGTGACGCTTGTTCAATTTTCCCTTGTTGCCATGTCTCGGTTTGCTTGCCCGGCGACTTTGGAAGAGAAGGAAAGAGAGTGGAAGAGAGAGAGGAAAAATAGAGGACAGGAGGCAGTAATTAGAGCAGGAGAGAAGGCTAGCGGGCAGTCGAGAGACCCTTTCTCTTCGTCTTTCACTCATAATGTCCTCGCCCCCCCCCACTGTGCTGTCTTTCCACACCTTGGTTTTCATGGTGAGCAGACAAGGGGAGCAAGTGAAAAGGTGATGCAGGTAGCGGGAGAGAGAGAAACACAGAGAGAGAGAGAGAAATCCAAGAGTGTAAGAAGCAGGGTGAAGACACGTACCGAGTTAGAGAGTAGTATGGGTGTGTGTGGTGAGCTGGGAGGTTGGGAGGTTTAGGTCTGGTTTCAGGTCTCCTTTGGGAAATGTTAGACAGCTGGATATCATGGGCCATAATATCACATCATGAGTATAGAGCTTTTCAGGGGGAAAGAGAGTTTAAGTTGACCGAGGAAGAGGGCAGCGAGAGCAGATAAAGAGAGACAGGGAATATTGAGTCGCAGAAGAAGTGAGGTCGGGATCTCCTGAACGGCACATGCTGTACTGTGTCATTGCAGTCAGGAGTAATTGCAAAATCGACCTTGGGGCTTTGAATGGGGTGATGCATATTGGCTCAGCACCATCTGGGGTGGCTGATGAACGAGCTAGCTTTTCCGTCCTTGCTCTCTAGCCCCTCCCTGTGGTGGCTAAGGTGCATGCAAGCTGTTGGTTGGGGGCCAGTGAATACGTTCTCACCCAAGTGCGTAGAATTAAAACAAATCAGAACAGATTTTCCACTAATGTTCTTCAGAGGACATTTCTTGATCTTCAACTCACCTGAGTATGCCTGGAGATGCTGCAATGAATCCAGGCCAGAGGAATGACCTGGGGCCTCAGTTATAAAACTTTGAAGGGGATTTGCGTCACAAGTGGCTTACGGACGAAACAGAAGTGTACGCACAGAAACATTCTGATATATAAAACCGCGCGCACGCACATCCTACGCCATTTTCCCAATCCACTCAAAATGTGGCGCAGTTTTTGCAGCTTCATGTCACGCTCATAGTTGGCCATAAATAGTCAGTAAAACGCCCCAAATTAATATTAATTGATTGAGAAATCATGGCAAACACAGAGAGGAAAACCTCTATTGTAAAGTAGAAATTATTGTTAGTAGAAATTATTGTTACAAAAGAGGATGAAAATGTCAATTGGAGTATTAATGCCAAAAGTGCATTGGGGTTGCAAAAGGTTGCAGATGCTGTGAATGCTGCAGCTCTGAAAGTCGAAACGTGACCGCAATAAAAAAAAGTGGTCAGATATAAAATTTGATGCCAAAACGTGTCTAGAGCTTCATCCCGAAAGTGTGTCTGCCACCGGTGGGGGAACATTAGTGAGCAACATTAGTTACATTAGTAAGCAAAAGACTGCAGAGGTCCAACAGGATGGGCCGAGGAAGTCGAACCGGCTCAAAAGCCACTCGTCCTCGATTGCCATCAAGTCTTCTTGCTGTCTGAAGATGTGCATCCTCCGAATTTCTCCATTACAGAATACAGAAATAAATATATACAGAAATAAATAATACAGAAATAAAAGAATAAGGAAATAAATTAAAATAAAATAAATACAGATATAAATGATTACAGAAATAAATAAATAGTGAAATAATATTGATTAATAAATGTATAATTTTATATTTGTAAATTGTTATGTATATTTTTATGTAGAGTGTAAATATTTGTATTGATGCATATATTAATTTATTTATCTATTTCTTATTTTGGCAGACTTGGTCCTCCATAGAGTCTAAGGTAGAATGGCAGTAAATGGTAGAAGACAATCCATCCAATGATACTTTTTGAAATCGTCTGAAGGAAAACAAGGACGAGTCGAAACAAATGTCTTTCTGTCTTTACACCTGGCTCAGATTGGACGATGCAGGAAATTATTTATTAAACTATGAAAACAAATTTCCACTAATTCCATCTCTGAAAATCCTCACTTTTTCACAATATGTAGATAAAACATGTTTTACATGTATTCAGATACTCATATCTCCCCATTTACTTTCATTGACTATCACTGTATAAACACACACCTCAGCCCCTAACTTTAAACTTTGACCTCTCACCTTGGACTCATCGGCCATGTTTAATAGGATCAAAACTGCATTGTATCATGGGTACATTTAGTTGGTCAACAGTTTTTTTTTAAGGTGTTTTGTAGTCAATCTGCAGTTGCCAGCAGTAATTTTGATCCTTTTAACCATGTCCACTGCAATGCCACCTATATTGAGCCAACTGAACCTTGACCTTTGGCACTCTGACCAGCGAGACAGTGGGCCAGTGGGCGGGCGGGAGTTTAACTTGTTGCCTCTACTGATGGGATGGACTTGGTTCAGGGACCCATCGTAAACCCCCCTATAGTGCTAGCGTCCTTACCCACTGCTCTCTTAGCACTACTTTAGCTAGCCTTCTTAGGCTAGCCATTTCCATGGACTTACCAGAGGATCCACTCAGGTAAGGGAATCTTGGGAGGGTATCCCAGGATATTATGGGGGAATGTGGTGAAGGGATCATGCTGTGTGTTTGGTGGTGGTTCTGTCTCAAAGCTATAATTGTGGTGTGAACTGGTAAATGCTGATGAATACTGACTTTTTGTTGACATTTATTCTAGCTGATGATATATCCAGAGTGTCTTATTTGCATCATTAATTGCATACATTTGGTTCCAAATATTTTTTTTACAATCTTTTATATTGTTACAAGTGGCAGGAGAGGGAAATAATGACCAAACTGGAAACAATTGATTGAGTAGGTGGCCAACATTACCTTTAGGCAGATATCCGTTTTGTTAGAATGTTTTGTTTCTGCCACCATAGCTTGCAGATCAGTAGGATGGTATTCCTGACAAATCACAAGTAGGACTTCAAAATAGACCAAATAAGTATTGGTTTACAGTAGCTTTTGCAATGAGTACAGGGGTATCAGGGACAGTTTTTGTGTAGCAGATGCATAGAACACATTCAGCATTGCAACATGTATCCTGTGGTTGACAGTCTTCACCGTACACAGGGCAATATTCCCTTCAATGCCCTGGGGCTTTGGGATTTGATCTTCAGACATAGGGAAAGACTGCCTTTTACTGGCCTTCCAACATCAATTTTAGTAGCATTGGATTGCTGGTTCAGGGACTGTGCATGGACTGTGACATTATTAACTGCCATATGTGCTACCATACTCTGGTTTAAATATGAATGCAATGAGGATAAACAAATTGTCTAAGTGTAATCGAAAGACCTTGATGCTCTCACACCACTCACAGACAGCGAACACTGTTTGATCATTGTTCAACCTCCTAAT
>JACXGM010004956.1:10495-21077 GCA_016801145.1 Umbra pygmaea
ACTTCTTCTACACACCAGACACACTGGGGATGGGGGGGGGGGGGCGTTATACGCAAGAGCTAGAGTTACTGACCGTGACACAGAATGGGATGAGGGACCCAATTAGACTGAGTTTCTAAGAGCTGTGTGTGGATGACTACACTAAGACTTGTACATATGTGTGTGTGAGGGAGAGAGAGAGAGAAAGCAGACAGAGCAGGTATAGAACATAAGCTCTGACCTTTCGGTCTGATCCAGGCTTTGGCTGTTGCTTGAGTCACGGAGCTCTCCTGTGAATCAAAAACCAGTACAAAGAAAATACTCAATGTCAACTTCTTCACTTTTTCTACTGTCTTTAATTTACTTTCTTTCATTCTTTTTTTGTCCGAAGGCTTGGACCATACACTATATTCTTAATGCCATATACAGTTAGTTTTATGTGAGCTGACAAATTCCAGATCACTCATTCTCATTAATGTCTGATAGAGATACTACATCCATTCTGTATACAACATTTCTGTCAATAGTCAATTTCGCTTAAATTTTATTGTAAGTCTTTTATGTGTGTGTAAAAAAAAATACTTTTTTGGCTACTCAAAATATACTCTGCTTCACAGATCGGTTCAGATGCTACAATGGCTCTCTTGTTGGGTCACATACAATCAGGCAAAACATTTATTTCAGAAACCAGGAAATGGAAGAGAAGTGACTCACAAACAAAACTAGGCACCCAGTCTTCTGCGAAGGCGGCAAACGTTCAGTGACTCTTGCCCTACAGCGTGTTGAGAATCTGACAGCTTCCCTCTGTTATCGTACGACAGAGTGTTCTTTTGTGTCACTCTTACACTAGGCACAGCCGAACATGGAGGATTTGTTGTGTCCATTGCACTGCTTCACTCTTAGTGTTGGAGGAGGTTCAGAAGTCAACAGCCTGCCTGCGCTGGCCATGATTACATCATTACTTTGTCCTACCCTGCAAGTTGCTTCATCCATGTGTGCACAATTCTGTGTGTGTGCATGTTTAAGTAGCTGTGTGTGAACATTTCTAATGGATGCTGGTGAACCTTAATTGAGGAGCATGGGCTCATATAAATGGAGTTAATTGAAGGGTCTCTCAAATTGGGTTTAGTGTGTTTAACTCAATTCCATATAGTCCATAAATATGTCTCACCAGCCTCCACTGGTACAGTCATAGTGTATGTGTTTACCTCCCAGTGGTTTGTACCACCTTTGTGGTTCTGGTTTTCAGGGAAGACCGGATGTGAAGACTCCACTTAGGTTTGCTCATTTGCCTGCTACATTAGTTTAGTGTGTGTGTGTCCTTGTAGCCAAGCAACGGATGCCTCTCGTACACACTCCACTGATGCCAAAGCCAGCAATAAATAAAAAAGCAAGAAAACACACAAACACACACTGACCCATGGTAGGGTCTATAGCATATAGAGGGAGTCATGAATCCAGGAGACCGTTGTTGCACTTTGTTCCCCCCTAACTTTGCCATACAGAATAATAGAATGCCATACTAAAGGTTTGTGCAGCTGGCTTAACATTTTACTTTGAAATAAGACTGAGCGTGTATTTACCGAATATAGCCAGGGTTTTATGTCAAAGACTGTATCTGTATAGCATAAATGCAGTATGTGTGTAAAAATGCACTGTTGTATCTCACACACACACACACACAAATGAACACACACAGATATGCTCCATCTCTACACACACACACACTTGTTTTGTTTAAAGGATCACCCTCTCAGGCCTTGTTCAGTCAGAATGTGGAGCTGGTTTAGCACTCTGACGACCATTAACTGCAAAGTGGCAAGATTTTAATGAGGAGTGCCGAAAAAATTAATGGGGTGTGTGCGTAAACATTTAGCTAATAACGTGAGCTTCTCCATGAAATGCTAAGTGCAAAGAGGAGGTGAGTTGTGTGCGTAGGAGTAGGAATTTTTAGGGTGACAGCTTTTTATTTTGTGTGTTTCGTGTATGTGTATAAAGAGTGCTGAAAACTAGATCACTGTCCATCATGTGAGCAGGAAGAATACTGTTAAACACAGTTATTTTATAAAATGACAGCAAAACTTTACAATACAGTATCATTTATTTAAAGCCACGCCACTACTAAGCCACACCACTAATACAGGAATATGTTTCTCCAACTGTTATACGTTCCTCAGGAACCTTTTACTTCTATTCAGAATAGGAGGCAAAGAATGTATAAGGTTGATAGCAACTTGGAATCATGGGCATAAAGCAACTTGGCATGTTCTGCTTCATGCTTTACTTTAAAGCTCCTGATAACATACTACTTGAACTCTGAGAAGTCCTCGTAATCCTTTGGTATTTATTATAAGGCCACACTGTATCCAACATTTTTTTCTACAGATGTTATCTTTAAGATAGATAATTTTGGGGATTTCAGAAAATGTCAACATAGTTGAATATTTAGTATAAAAGTAATATTATGTATATAATTATATAGTTTATATAAAGTAATATTATGCAGTGCTGTGCCGTGCAACCCATTTTCTGTGGTGAGAGTTTTGTCAGGTTCTCACCATGAGGGATAATTAGGGGAAAGTTGGGACTCTCCAGTCTGATGGTGGCAATGTTGTGCAATAATACACATAAACCCATTGTGTCACATACTTTTTTCTGGAGTGACCCAGACCAGACTCAAATAACGGAACTTAGACTTAAGGATTCAGAATGTCAACACGCTTCTTGCTCTCTCTGGAAAAAGAGCCGTGTTAAAGAGCTTCTGTATACCTTGAGCAGGATTTGTGTGTGAAGTCTTGAAAACTGGAGGGAAGCAGGCATAATTCAGCTCCCCAAAGTGGAATCCACTATGGTAACCTGGAGATGAATTAACAGGTCTGTGTAAACTACAGCCAATTTAATTACTGCAGAAATACAGGTTAATGTACCTTACTGAATTGTGATGCTTGCAATATTTTAGAAATTGCATCAGCATTGAATAGGCTATTTAGGAGTCTAAATAAAGAGCCAAAGCAGACCAATGTATATTATTATGTTGATACAGTGAAGGTCCTCTACTAATCTTATTTTCTCCTTTAGAAAACCTGTTTGTGTCATAGGAATCTTTCAAATGGATCTTATTTCCATGTAAAAGCAATATTTTTTCAGAGAGCTACTAGTAATGTAAATAAAACATTTAGGAAGATATTCCAGAACATTTTATGTAAACTACTATTGGAGAATCAGTGCAATTTGAACATTGCTTATAATTCCTGTCCAGCTTTTGTCCTAAAAGGAAACAGAAGACACATACTTTACGTCTTCTAGTGTAGTATCTTCTATTTTGAATGGATTTTCATGAAGGACTGCCCACTTGGCAAAATATTTGGAAAGATGTATTTTCAACATGGTTTAAACCAGAAATACAAATTTGTCTACATCTTTTCAACTTTTTCTTGTGTAAATAGGGTAGTGATGAACACAAATACATTCAGTTTTTTTAATGGAATTATACATTCAGAGTTTGCTCATATTCTAGTTTGACAGACCTTCTATCTTCCAATAACCAGAACAATTTTATTTCAGTCAGAATCATTTCTTATCTGAAATTTTTGTTGTTTCCAAATATATGTCACTAGAATAGTATGTGTTGTAATCAATGTTAGGGAAAGTTACTAGTTACTTGTTTAAATCCTTTTTACGTATGCTTTTTTGGTGTGTCTAGGTTTGATATCAAACAACACTCATTGGACAAAAACCTCTAATGTATTAACCTTCCAGAGTATTTAAAACATTTGAATTAATTTTTGTGGTAAGTTGAATAAGAAATTAATATTACTTACAGAAACAACCTGGGTGCCATTAGGGTTAACTGTCTTGATCTAAGACAAAATAATAGAGGCTTCACCTTGGCAGTCAGGGGGGGTTAAACCAGGGTCCTAGTGGACCCCAATAATGGGCCCTGAACAACGAAGCCACCTTGCTGCCCCTAGATAGTGATTGGCTGATCATGTCGGGTGCAGACTTGTGTGGTAACTACTTATAGTCTATTTCTGTTGAAAGTGAAAATGTTTGTATGTAAAATCTAAATTCATCTGAATGTTCATCTGAATTCAGTTACACATGTATGCAGTAGGATTTAATAAATACTGTACAGCCAGTGCAAATAAGGTCTAAAATAGAGAGGTAGATTATTTGGAATCTAAAATGGCAGTGCAAAATGAACACTACAGTAGGTAACATGTTAAGCGTTACTAACAAAACAGTGCAATTTATACAAAGACAGCAATGCAGGTGAGTATGTACAAGACGTGTTAAGGGTTTGTTCAGGGCACCAGGGCATACATGGGCACGGAGAGTGGTAGAGTCAACACGTGCAATGGTCTGTCAGTAGACCTTAAAGTAACACTTTAAAGGTAGTGAGGGGAACAGTAGACTCAAATTTCAGGGACTTTAGTTGTTCAGCAAGTCCTCCCTGCACCTGTAGTCCGTGCAGGGCGTCTGCTGGTGTATAACAATGTTTAAACAAATTGGACACTCCACTTTTTCCCCATGCCCCCCAAATTCAGTTATGGTTTGTGTATAGGCTAAATAGGCTATTATTATATAAGAACTGCAGTTGGTCATTGTGAAATTTATTTATTTTGTGCCTGACTATGATGTATAGGCACATCATGAGTGTTAAATCCACACTCTAACATAAATCCCATGCTATAACTAGTTCAAACTGAATGAAAAAAGCTATCCTCTAACATGATGATTTATTCATGTATTTAAATCGGTTAGAATGTCATTTCTTATTATCTTTTTTGTACATTTTACAAAATTTACAAACATGAATGACATTAAACATTTACATTGAATAACAAACAACCAGGCACACAATTTAATGATTCAAATTTAACAAAAATAACAAATTTTATATTTTTTATAAAAAGTAAATATGCACATTTGTATTTGTACTTTAAGTTTGAAGTGCTTTATTAACAAGGAACATTAAACTCAAAACTCCTCTTCCACAAACAGTCATAAGTTTATTTGTTTTCGTTCAGTGGTGGTGCGCGTCGCACAGACAGTATACAGAAGAGAACTAAAGAAACAAGAACCAGTTCTGAAACTTTTTTGCATCCCAAGTTCTGTTTAACGATTTGTTCACCAGAGAAATGAAGGAACAACAGGAAACAGTTCTGAACCTTTTCCGCCAGTTCACCGATTCATTCGCAAACGAATTATTTGGCTCTGTCCTTCACAGTTCGTTCACCAACTGCAGTTGCTTTCAGCGGATGCTTGATAGTGAGAAGAGACTCAAACGAACAAATCTTTTGTGGGGGGGATTCAATTCATTACGTTCACTTAAAATATTTGTACACTAACTGCCTATTGGGAAAAGTACTCTCTCTTGCCACCCTGCACTGGGTCTTTTTCTCAAAAAAGTGATGGGGACAAAATCACTCATGACGAAATCTCGTCCCCACTATTATCTACGCCTATGCACACTGAAACCTATCAGATAAGTAATTTGTTAACCAGGCAGGGCATTCATTTGAGAAACTTAGGCCCTTGAGTCTGCCAATGAGGATGCTGTTGAGTCAAAAGCCTTGGCTAGGTTGATGAAAATGGCTGCACAGTATTGTCTTTGGTCAATGACTGTTATGATGTCATTTATGACCTTGAGGTGCACCCACCAGCAGCCCAGAATACTGAACTGCATGTCAGAGAGGCTGCGGTGGGACTCGAAATGATCATCTGTTTATTGCCTTTAAGGAGGCAGGGCAGGATGCATATGCCCCCCTTTCAATAGGAAGATTACTGCAGCAGCTTTCCAGTTTTTAGGGATATCTGATGAAGCAAAGGAGAGTTTGAAAAGGCTAGTAATGGGCTAGACAATTATTGGTGCAAACGGTTTTAAGAAGAAAGGGTCCAGAATGTTTAGTCCAACTAATTTGTAAGGGTTGGGATTTTGCAGCTCACTCAAAATATCCTCAGTCTGGATTTGGTCGAATGAGAAATGTGGGGGGCTTGGGCAAGATGCTGAGGTAGGAGTTCGGGAGTGAACCAAGGACTATATCTGCTCTTTGTTCGAAACTTTTATTAAAGGAGCATGCTTATGAAGAACAACCAGGCATCCTCCACTGATTGGATAAGGTCAATATCCTTCCAGGATACCTGGCCCAGGGCAGTTTGGAAGGCCTGTTTGCTGAAATGCTTTAGGGAGCGATTAATGGTGATGACAGGTGGCCTTTTAACTGTAGATCTGTTACAGACACAGGCAATGGGGCAGTGATTGTTGAGATCCTGACTGAATTCAGTGGAGTTGTATTAGAGGGCATGATAGTCAGGGCAATATCAATGAGGGTGCCCTTGTTTACAGATTTGCAGATGTTTCTGGTTCATTTATGATTTGAATGAGGTTGAGGGCATCCAGCGTAGATAATAAGTTTGTTGAGGCATTAAGCATGTTGAATGTCATAACAGTAAAAACTGAAGATATATCGGGGGCAATCAATTCACAGAGAGTATCTAGAGCACAACTGGGAGTCGAGGGGGGTCTATAACAAACAGTTACAGTAAGTGAGTTATTTCTGGAAAAGTGGATTTTTTTATAGGAAAAGCTCAAACTGTTTCAGCTCAGACCTGGATAGAATAACAGAGCATTTTAGGTTTTCTCTACAATAGAGTGTGCCTCCTTTTGCAGTTCTGTCTTGAAAAAATATTTTACAATTGGGGATGTATATTTCAGATTTCCTAAACCAGGATTCAGACACAGCTAGGATGTCAGGGTTAGCTGAGTGTGCGATAGGTGTTTGCACCCGACGGACATCTCACAGGACATTTATTTTTCCTCCCTGCATTTTGATAGGTTTGAAATAATGCAAAGATTTCCAGCTGTTTACATGTAGTTTATGTATTCTTCCATTTCGCTAACCCCCAATCCACATATGCATTCCATTTTAAAGCTACATTGTGTATTTTTTTTGTTGATTCTTTGTTCTTTCAAAAATATATGCTCATTCATGTGCAATTACTTCCACCAGCGGTGGAATCAAAGTATTCTCGTAACCTGTGTTCTAAAACTGATAAGGGGAAATATTATTGTAAATGTAACTAATAACTAATTACTTGGATTGTGAAACTAACGCATTAGGTTACTCATTACAACATAAAAGTAGTCTATAATACTGTAACGCACCTAACACTGTAATACAAATGCATAGCAGTTTTGGTTGTAAAGCTCACCATTCATTTAACTGGTTAGCTAGAAAGCAAAGGATAAGAACATATTTCTGATTATACTTCCTGTGTTAACTAAATGTAGTTACTTATTCATAATCCTGCCTGTTTTTATAATTAGTTACACTTTCCAGGGACTCACTTTGCATAGTGCATTAGTGTGCAATGGTGCTAATAGCTTGGTTTTCCCCTGAATGTTTTTCATGGAAAACCAGCATCTGTGAGCTTGTTGGCAAACCAGACAATCAAGCTTGTTGGCAGGTATATAACTTGTAGGTTGAACTACAGATTGTTTGCTGTTCTGTGAGGCTGAAGTATTGTTTAACAATATATATATGAAATTCACATGGTCATCTAAATGAAGGGATCTCCATTCAAACTCATGTTAAGTTTGTGATTGATTTGGTTATTTTCATCCAGATATTGAATCTTTCATAAACATATAAACATATATAGATAATGTATATAACATATATATGTATATAGTATATATATGACATATATACAGCATGAAAATAAATATTTAATTATATATAAATCTACAGTAGCTTATACAAAACTGGAAAGGTCTAGCATATTTCATGAACATATTTTAAGATCTGTGAGATAGCATTACAATGCCACCAAACAACTAACTTTTTCATTAATCTCTGTAAAAAAGATTATATTCAGATATTAAAAGTTATTGTGTTTATATATTACATTCTGTCTGAATGAGATCCCTTGAGGTGAAACCTCATTTGGGAAGGCATTTTGAGAGAAATAATCCATCTTCATCAGATCTCATTCACGTTGCCGACATGATTTTGATTTCAAGCAAATCATATGAGACTGTATGAAAAGGCAATACCTTACTAGCCATTCCCATATTTCATGAATACGTCTGATGATTAAGGTTTGCTTTCTGTTATTAAAGTCCCTTTAATAGAAAGGTGCCTTTCTATGATCTTATTCACTAGAACTGTCTAAGCCCTCACTGTTGTCGGAAATGAGAGCCATTATTTCCTATATGGAAGCTAGGGAAGGTGAATGAAACTGACAGGATGTTTGCTTTGAAGATGTCCTCCCGAAACCAATTTAGCCATTTCTTTCTGTTGGGTTAGGATATGATAAATAGTATTAATATTGCTTTGGTGTAAAATGCTTAGCATTTTTTTTGTCTTTTATCAAAAGGAGTGGTATAAGTAGTGATTTTCACATTTTTTAAACCCCCCTTCCTTAATCCCCAGCTAAATTGATGAATGACATAACATATGGGAGAATTGTAATGAGACATTGATTGCATTTAAAACCAGGGCAGTGGGGAATGTACATTCTTAATGAACCAGCCTTCAATCAGAGGGGCAGAGTTTAGGCCCTAATCAGTGTCATTGCCTGTTAGCAGCTTGTATTAGAGTCTTCTCGGTTGGATCTATACTAGTATGGGTTCCGGGTGGGTGTGTGTTGGATAGGAAATATAAGCACACCATATTTGACCTTTGTTTTTTTAAGTCTCTGCTCACAACCTGGTCTGTCAGTTTTGTGGGCATCATTCCTAGCAAGAATTTGCATAACACAAAGCACATAAGCCATTGTTGTTTTACGGTGAAATGCCTGTTAACTTTGATCCAATATTGACCTAAAAGCCTATTTGGAGGTTTGTTAGTTTATCTGTGTTGCAGAATGTGGATTGTTGACTACAAATTAGCATTTATATTTTGCTATATTTTACTTTCCCAAGACTTCAATATGATAGACAGCAGGCATTCAACTTTTCATTCATGCAAGAATGCAGAACCAGCAGTGCCTCCTATCGTTGCTTGCATTGTCACTGTGCTTGTATCTTCATTTCATACTGCTCCATTGCTTACCTTCTAGTGTCCTTGTACTTACTGTACATACCAAAGAATATCAAATACCACCATCAATGAGATCACAAAACATCCAATTAGTGCTGGGCAGTATGACCAAAAATGTATATTACGGTATTTTTCAAAATTCTACCGGTTTCATGGTATATGACCGTATTTCCTTTTTCATGCATAATCAGGTGTTCCCAGCATTTTCTACTGGTTGAGAGAGGAATAATTGCTGTATATTGACTTAGGATGGTCTATTTTACTGTCATGATGAGTGAAAATTGTAGAATACATCCACGCTAATAGTAATACAGGTTTGCATGGCCCCAGATAATGATGCTGTTTACAAAGATTCTAATGAAGTGAGGAATAAGAATGTGCTGAGGTTTCATACATTCATACATTTTTGATATTCAAAGACATGCTTGCGGCTAAGGTGGTGGAGCAAATTGCTCATGTTGCCTCTTACGGCAACAACTTTAGCCCAACAACACTTGCATAAAATGGTTGTTTGGTTGACGTCAGATTTTTTTAAACCAAAAAACCTCAGAACAACAGACGCGGCTCCTCTTTTTGGCAAAAGTTCTTCTGTGTTATCATGTTCTACTAGTTCTGCAGCAACCATCTTTACCTTAACGTAACACCAGAGCACTACTGTTTACGCTCAATACGCCTCGCAGTCAGCGACAGTGCAGCAGTCGCGTGTTTAGAAGCGCAACATTGAAAACGGTCCGATCTGAAACTGCCGACACGGCGCAGTGTTCTGGACGTTGTGTATTCAATACACCGGTATGGCGGTATATAAAAAATGTATATCATAACGAAAATATACACCGGTATTCGGTGTGAACCAGTATACCGCCCAGCACTACATCCAATGCAATATTCTATGTGTTTGACCACTTACCAACAACAGTGGGACAAGATTGATTTCTTCCACTAAGGACAATGGTAGTTACATTGAGTAGGCTACTGGAGGGGACAGTGCAGACAGTGGATGGGCTCCAGGTCTGAGGACGAATCTAATTGTTAAATCTTTACTACACCGCGCACACACTTTGACCAGTTTATCACTATATCACAATATAGTGGTAACCAATCAGTAGTTATCTTGTCTCATTACAGTAACTCAGACATCCTAAAGAGGATTGAAGCTCTGTACAACTCCAAAACATACCTACCTTAGCCAGCTTTCAGGCACTCGTTCAGCCACAGAAGCACTCTTAGAATACTCTGCTGGCTATCCCTTCTCCCTTTCCAGATATTACTGAGGGAAAGAACACCATCTTTTGGGACTCACAGCCCCAGCAGGCTATGGCAAATCCTGGGCTTGAACCAAGACAGTAATGATGCCAAATCACTGCTATTTTGTGTCTTAGCCCACTAGGAGGCTAAGTGCTACACTTAAAGGTGCAATGTGTAGAACCATAGCTACTTTCTCTTTTAGTGACCAGCTTCCAAAAGCTGTAGAACAAGTCATGATATTTTCAAAATGGGAAAATGCAGTTTCGATGGAGCAATGATTGCCCACACTATGTTTTGCCATTCGAACAGGA
>JACXGM010004956.1:21177-36581 GCA_016801145.1 Umbra pygmaea
TGGATTTGAACTCGCGAACACTGGCATGCAAGTCGCGGATTTATACGCCCATCCACCATCCCCGACCTCCGCCCTAGCAAAAACTATGCTATTTACATGCTACGTCATGATCTACTAATGTTCATATTGAACGTTATTCGAGTGTTCAATTTAGTTCCCTACAAACGTAATTGACCCTCTCATACGTTCATATTTGACTTATTTCGGTTTTACAAAATAGTTCCCTCAGAACGTATTTAATGTGATTTAGGGCTGACAGGAACAGGACATGACAAGTTGTGCTTCCAAAGTGTTTGCCAATGAGCACACGCCAGTCTGGTTTTAATGTAATTGACACATTTCAAGTTGTGCTTCTTTGTGTAACATAGCACTGCCTAGTGTAGGGAAACATAATTGGATATACTTTTTTTTTAATACCAAGAAATACAGGTTCTTTTCAGTATTTGTAAGCTGTTATGGCTGAAATATTACAAATAAAATATTTAACCATCAAAATGTGATGTTCATAGACAAACATTGAATTAAATTGAATCCATAGCAACCTTTTAACCATAATGGCTTTCTATCAAAGTAAGTAGGAACATAATCAGAAGTCTGTTCATATTTTCCCATTAAGGTTAATTAATCTGTACTTCTGATGCTACCCAGTTCAACCTTGGAGTTATTTCCAGACTTAGAAAAATGGTAGAAGGATGTCTTACAGCCGGTTGTCCTTGGTGGAGCCCACTAACATTCTTTTAATAAAATGTTTAATGTATAATTTTTTTACTTGGTTGTGGCTTCAGAACTTGCATTTTGCTGTTGAATAGTTTTATTTACATGTAGGTCACAATTTCTTTCCTCTGTGTTTTTGTTGCTTTTCATTGAAATGCGTGAGTGCATGTACTGTATATATGTGCATAAGAGACTTGGTAATTGAAATAATAAAATCTTCTTGGAAATTGCATTTTTATACTTTTATCATACTATATTTTAACTTTTTTCATCTCTGCATATTATTAAGTACACTGTAAGCCCGAAAAGTTGAATTCACTTAAAAAAATGTAGGTAACCAGTAATGGGTTTTTGAAAACTTGAGTGCATTTAACTTAAAAAAAATAATAAAAAAAATCCACCCTTTCATGCATTTAAGTTAAATGCACTAAGGTTTTCAAAAACCCATTACTTAACGTTTTTAAGGCAATCGGTTACCTCAATTTTTTAAAGTGAATTCACCTATCAGGGCTTACAGTGTATGTTGCTTAGTTAGTTAGATAGTAATTAAGTATATAACATGGACATTCCAACATATTTCAGTTAGTCATTTGGCCAAGGATATCAATGCACCAATAGTAAGCTCATAGAAATGGAATGGACATTCCAATTCAAATCATTGTAACAGAATGGTCAGAGCGGCAGCCATTTTTACGTGTACCATTCCATTGCAAAGATCTAGCGGCCTACTTCCGCATTAAATCAATTTGCGTGTTGTAACCATGACAAATAACAACATTCGCCATTTTGTTGTGTACTAATCAAATGACTACGCCAAGCAGTTCAATGGCCTTTCTATCCATTCTATTTCTATGAGTAAGCAACTCTTGAAATTAGGCCTCCAACATACAAGTCCAACTCATTCGCTGAGATACAACTGTAAATCTGTCCCATAGCAATAAGTAATGTGAAATAAACAGTTTAATTTGTATTTAATTATTAGGGTAATTTCTAAAATATTGGCAGTTTTCTATCATGAAATACCATTAAATGCACTATACACTCACTGGCCACATTAGGTACTACACACCTTGCTAGCACTAGGCTGGACCCCTTTTTGCCTAATTGAACTGCCTTAATACGTCTTGGCATAATATTCAACAAGGTGCTGGAAACATTGCTCTGAGATTTTGGTCCATATTGACATTATTCCATCACGCAGTTGCTGTAGATTTGTCAGATCTCCTGTTCCACCACATCCCAAAGGTGCTCAATTGGATTGAGATCTGGTGAGTGTGGAGGCCATTTGAGTACAGTGAAGTCATTGTCATGTTCTACAAACCAGTTTAGTATGATGTGAGCTTTGTGACATGGTGCACTATCCTGCTGGAAATAGAGAAAAGAATATGGATACACTGTGGTAATAAGGAGATGGATATGGTCAGTAACAATACTCAGGTACTGTAAGTTGTGGCATTCAAATGATGCTGAATTGGTACTAAGGGGCCCAAATGTGCCAAGAAAATATCCCCCACAGCATTACACCACAACCAACAGCCTTTTGATACGGCAGGATGGGGCAATGCTTTCATGTTGAATACACAACATTCTGACCTCAAAATCTGAATGTCACAACAGAAATCGAGACTCACCACACCAGGCAACATTTACTCAATCTTCTATTGTCCAGTGTTCGGTGGGCCCATGCAAATTGTAGCCTCAGTTTCCTGTTCTTAGCTGACAGGATTATCATGTTCAAAGTTGCTTAAATCATTTTTCTTCCTTATTCTGATGCTTGGTTTGGAATTCAGCAGATTGTCTTGACCATGTGTACATGTCTAAATGCATTGACCTACTGCCGCGTGTTGGGTTGATTAGATATTTGCGTTAAAAAGCAGTTGAACAGGTACCTAATGAATTGGTTGGTAAGTGTATACAGTCCAGTGTATAAATTTTATGGGTTACAAGGTTACACTTGAACCTCTAAAACTAAATCCAAAGTTTGTAATGGACTCTACATTTCTTAATAGCTGCTCTTTTCTGGCCCGCAAATAGATGACAACAAACATTTTAAGGGAAAAATAAACCACTGTGTGCAGCCCTTTGTTGGATTTATTAAATCCATTGAGACCCTTAAGCCTTCCCCTAGTTCTTCTCTGAGGGACAGATTTGTTGAGGGCCACTGAGAAAGAAATTGTTTAGGTGGCAGAATTTCTTTTATCATTTACTTTCCCTGTACTGCAGACCTGCCCTCTGCCTGCCAGAAGAGGATTTTGGGAACAGCGGCTGATTGGCTGGAAGGGGTCAGCTGTGATCTTTATCCATTCTGAGAGCAATACATACATAAGCACCTGCTCACACACTGACTCTTAATTGCAAGTAAGGACATTAAGAATGCATTGGCATAACAATTTATGGCCTGGAAGCAAAATCTGGAAGAACACGTACTGTAGTGCACTCATTGTTATGAGCAATTCATAAGCACAGTAGTTCATACAGGGAACCCGAGTGACATTGGTTTAGTCTGATGGAGCACACCTGTCATCAATTTGTATCGTCATTAGTAATTAGGCAGCCTATTCAGACAGTGCACTCATCCAGTCTGGAGCACGTGGTTGTTGCATCTGTGCAACCTCTGTCCCACCACGCCTTAATATGTTAGCTTCTCTGTCATCCTGGGGGTTTGGTGTCGGGTACCTAACTCAGTGACCACACTTGTTACTCGTAAATTACATACATTTTACTATGGTGGTGAGTTTCCCCTAAGTTACAGAATGACTCAGTGCAACTCATACATACATAAGATCATGTTATGTCTTAGTGTTGGTTAGGTCACGAGGCATATCCTGTCTGAAATGCAGAAATCCAGGTATTTCCAAAAGGTTCACAAATTCTTTCTTGCCACACTGTAAACCAACAAATTAATCATTCTGGCATGGTGGCCAGGCAATGGTATCGAGGTTGTAGTTTACCATTTAGATAGGTTGCAGACTCCTGGTTTGTGCTTTGTTGATATTTAGTTTTTTTAGCATGTTAGACCTCATTTTTCACATTGTTTTAGTAATGATTTATCATCCATACAGTTGTTTTGGTCCAAGCTCCATTTCTGAGATTTATTTAGCTGTCCATTTCTTTTCACGGGCCATATACTGTACTGCAGTGGTCACACTAACCAAAACAGATCCTTTAAAATTGTCCCCACAATAAACTACATTACCATCATGTCTTAGAAGACTATTATAATCATACTTTAAATGTGTATCACTAAACATGTGTTTACTTCCTGCTTTGTCTCTGAACTCATTTGTAAATCCCCTGCTAGTCTCAGGTAGCCAGATTTCCAATATTCATTGGAGCCTGGTGCATGTTTTATAGAATGTTATGTAGAGATGGTTTAGAACACATTTTGGGGTGAGTCTGGACACTGCAGTACATGGCTAATGCATGCAACCTGACCAACATGTGCCTTTAATATTGTATTATTACATTTTCCTCCTTTACTTTCCTCATAACATGAGCACACCCATCATTCAACACTCTGAACTGCTGGCAGGCCCTGCAGTGATGCATTAACAACGCATAGCATGGTCTTTTAAATTCCATTTGTGTTGTACAGTATAGGGGGAAACAAGACTGAAGAGGCACAAATTCTGTCTTTAAAGGTTAATTTATTAACTAAATATCAATAATTGTTGTTGTAAACCTACAGTGCCTTGCGAAAGTATTCGGCCCCCTTTGAACATTTCAACCTTTTGCCATAGTTCATGCTTCAAACATAAAGATATAAAGCTGTAATTTTTTGTGAAGAATCAACAACAAGTGGGACACAATCATGAAGTGGAACGAAATTTATTGGATATTTCAAACTTTTTTTAACAAATAAAAAAGCTGGCAACCTACACGTTTCTTATCTTGACCTTCTTCAGGTATGGATATGTTTTGTGTTCTAATCTCCACCAGTTTAGGCAAATTACTGAGTAGGCACCAATCAGAGGCAGCATTTTTATGTCATCAAGTAGACTTCTCACAAAGTATTTTTACAGTATTTTTAAATTACAAAATATCAAACAATCACCAATCACAATGATTGATGTCAAAAGTTTACATACACCTTATCAAAATACATTGAATGTGTTCACAATTCCTGACATTCACTCATACAGTAGTAAACATGCCCTGTTGTAGGTCAGTTAGTATCATCACTTTATTTTTTTAGTTTGAAATGTCAGAATAATAGCAGAGATAATGATTTATGTCAGGTTTATTTCTTTCATCACATCCCAGTGGGGTGTTATATATTATAATGTTATATGTTTATTAGTCTGATTCTGACACTGATTTTATGAATGTTTCATTTGTTTATCTTTGAATGGAAGGCATAGTTTTCTTCTTTACACGTTTAAGTTTGTGGCTGGCCATACATTATGATAAACTGCTTATTGTGGTGATTTTGAAAGAGGAAATTATCTGATTCTCCACTATTAACTTGTCTAGTGGTGACTCAGAAACATAATGAGCGCTGCGGTTAAGATTGCACACAGATCGAAATCTGTCAGTGATTCCTGTGCCATTAACAGTAAACCGTGTTGCTTCCATGGAGCAATCCACTTGTTAAACTGCCTATAGCCTACATTGTATGTTTTGTTAGCATGTGTGGTTCTGGTTCTGTGTCATTTGTAAAGCTTTGACAGATTTTTCAAAAGACCTTATACGGGATATGAGAAGCTCAAAGGTTTGAATCGTTTTGTTACTGCTTCAGTGGATTGTTCATATACAAGCTGATATCTGTTTGGGTTTTCGATCTTGAGAATTGTTTGATATTTATAATTTGAACTCATGTAGATGTTCTCTTTCTGCCAGAGTTAATCTTTTCAATCGACCTCATTCTTTTGGTGCTGTTACAGAAGTGATTTCCTAAGCATTCAGCATCATGGCCTACAATAAGCATGCTAAAACAGAAACAAGAATTGAAGTAGGCAAAATAGCTTTATGCCTCTGCATACCAGGTCTACCAATCAGTTCTTCAGCATCTGTATAACACGCATCGTAAATTACAACATTGCATTATTTCCAGAGCCCATTTTTGGTTCCCTCCAAACTTGAAAAAAATATATAATTCTGAAAAGATACTGGAAACAATGTCCCATTCTTTGACATTTAAAACAAATGGTGGAAACAATTCTGAGACAGTAAGTCGGAGTTTCATCTGTACTGTTTTAGGCAAAACCTTCTCAACATCATTGCATTGATTTAATTTCTTAGCCACTCTTGCGTACTGACCAATGGTTCGACCTTTAGCACTCTGACACCTTCAAATTTTATCTTATATAATATATGGATAGTGGAACATAAAAAAAATTCCCCTCAATTTAGGAAAGTCCCCAGAGACTGGGCTTTTGATCTTTTGCCCATTGAGAGTTTCCATTGCTGAGCATGGCCAGCACTGACTCATAGCAGTCTATTTTTAACAATGAACCAGACCATTTTGACTGCACCTTCTCAAATTCTTTACAAAAGTGGTTAGTTGGATAGGGTGTAAATGAGGCCTTGAGGTCAAGTTCATCACTATCAGCACCCTTCCTTCACCCTGGCTCATTGGTTGTTTTTTTACCTCTGGGCAGGAATGTGGACATGAATGCATGTTCAGGTTTAGGGTAACTTAATTTGATAATTTCTTTAAGATACAATACATTACATGTCAATACAAACTCAGGAACAAGATGGCTGGAATTAAAGGTGCAATCTGTGATTACCATTTTGGGCTGGATGTGTAATAAGTATATAGTATGCATACTGAAAAGTAGAATCTCTATTATGCTTCAGTTATCCATTAACTTTCAAGTTTAAAAGTGAGGTTGTTTTGGACACAGGGCAATAATACATAATATAGTACATAATATTTGTGTACCCTTTTTGGGTTGACAGCACCACTTTTACAAACTAGCCAAAAATACAGGTTTCATTTTTAATTCTGAATGAATTCATTCATCAGTGTCATGATGCCAAACCAAGAAATAGTAGCGGTTCAATTTACATATGAATGGTTGTTTTTCAACAAAAAATACAATCTACATAATTCTTCATTCTAATGAAAGACAATATTTATAATTTAAATAAATTGATAGGACCCATTAGATTGAAGTGCCATTATAATATTAATTGACTGGCAATATTTACATTATTTAATTACTTTTTCACTTTGTTTGCATACGACAGCCTACAGTATGAAGAGTCTATTTACCTATTTCCTTTTCAGGATGTATGCCGGTTATGTAATTATGTTAATAGCTTTTTACCAATGTCTTAAAATTGTAAATATTGTACGTATCTGATATTTAATCTGGTTATTGTGGGCTAGTTAGTTCTGTAATGGCCAACAAATATAAAATTGTTTTTATTAAACTGTTATAACACTAGTAAAACAAATTATTTTATTATATACATGCATTTGACATCATTATTGGTGTGTTATTTTTTTAAATAATGAGGCCATGCAATGAAAATAGTCAGCACTAAACCAGTGCAGGATTTTCTATCATAAAACATCAACATATAACATCTCCAAGGATATAATCATCCCATGCACTTACAGAGTAATTACATTTTCAGTGCCCAATGAATGCATGAATGAATTAATTAATTAAAAAAAACTACACATAGAATATGTATGGACTCCCACCAGTGGAGCGAATGAAATATGTAAAATATTACAGAATGTTGTCAGACTATTTAAAGCAGACAATCACACAGCATATGCATAGGATTAGTTATTAATTTCCAATGATGTCACTAATATAAAGACCACTCAGATTTCAATGAATGACTTCACAAAGTGTGCTATTAAGATTATAAATTTGCCAGTTTGAACCTTTAATTCTCATTGACTGAAATCAGTTCTATATGAGACAGCATACTATGGGTTTGGTAAAAAGAAAGTTCTAATTGTGTTGATAACCAGCAGCAAAGCAACTTCTGAGTTTGTAATGCATCGCATGTATAACAGCAAATGGCTGTATTGGAAACCTTTTCAATATCTGATCTACAATTTACTGTAACATACAGTAGACAAGGAATTTGAGCCATTAGTACACCAACGCATTTGTTAGATGGATTGGTTGGTTGCAAAGCCAATAATGTATTTTACCCAATTTTTTCATTCAGATATTCTTAGTGGATTACAGTTGCACTATACCTGTCCACATCTGTGAACCAATCCTCAGTGTTTTCCATGTACAGTAATGTTATTAATTAAACAACTTGACAGGTGTATCATGAAAGGCCCTGTTCCTTTTCTCTGTCAGTGACTATTTGTCTCATGACCAGGAGATACTTTGAAGCCAAAAACAGCTTTTCTACAAACCAACATACCCTATATATTTTAACCCCATGTCTGTGTCACATTTTGTCAAAAAACAGTCATGGAAATGTGAAAGCAACACTTATAGATAATGGGGCTGCCATCATTGAGGTGAATCCCAGCCAGAGTGTACAGCAAAAAGCACTCAGGTAACCCAAAGAAAATCCTGTTTCGCCCGGAGATAAAATACAAACATGAAAAGTTTTCTCTCTGGAAACCAACGACAACTATCTAGTGGCAATTCAGCATGTTTGAAAATATACTTCCTGCTACATACTTGATGACTAATAAATCAGTTGGATTCGTGATCATACTAATTACCCAGCTGTGGTTTATCAGCCAAATTATGTTGACTAATGTAATTGTTTTGTATTGACCCTTATGGCAAGTAGAAACACATTCCCATTCTTAGCAATACCATGAGAGCAATTCATGTTAACTGCCTTGTTCAGATATATTTAGACAGTATACAATTGTCATCATTTTGTCTCTGTATGCCATCACATTGGATTTGAAAGGAAAAAAACAAGATGTGCTTTAAATATAGACTTTCATCTTAAATTAAAGGTTTTGTCAAAAACATTTTATGAACTATGTAGGAATTAACATTGTTATAGGGGCTCAAAGTAATTGGACAAACTAACATAATCATAAATTCAATTGTGAGTTTTAATAATTGGTTGCAAATCATTTGCATTAAATATCTGTCTCAAGTCTGGATTCCACAGACATCACCAGAGGCTGGGTTTCTTCCCCTGACATCTTCTCTTGATTTTTGACATACCGGTAGATAGAACTACCTCCTGGAGGGTGTTCTTGTTCTGGTCAACTGTTTGTGAAGATTTTTTTTTTCACCAGGGAAATAATTATTTTGTCACCCACCACAATTTTTTTTTTCCCATGGTCTTTCATGTCTTTTGGTGTTCCTGAACTCAACAGTGCTTTCAAATCATTGATTTGGCTACACCTAATGTTTTGTTATCTCTCTAATGGGTTTGTAAATGTTGGCTTCCTTTGCTGGCAGTGACAGCTCTTTGGACTTATATCCATCAATCAAATCTAGGCCTTTGATAGGCTTAGTTATCGAATGAGGGCATGACACACTCGTGCATAGGGAACAGCTGAGCAGCCAATTATCAAAGTATTTTCGACCCTTAAAAAGGGGATATCACTTATTAACAATGTGGTAATTCCTAAAACCCTTTGCTTGATTTGGATATAAATACCTACACATTAAAGCTTTAAGCTCATATTCATTATTTAATTTCAACCCCAATATGCTGTTGTAGACAGCTGCAATGATGATAACTTAGTCAAACGTCCAAATATTTATGGACCTGACTGACTGGGAATTTGATCTAGCATCTTCAGTTAATGGTCAAATGTCCTAGCAACTGGCCTATCCTGTCATACAGGAAGTAAAGGCAGCACTACACCAGGTACTTACTGATGCCATAACGGAAATCATGTAGTGATGCATCCTCTGTCTTACTCCATGGGAAAAGAAATAGGCCTCAAGGCGGACACAATTCCTTCCAAAACTGCCTCTTAAGAGGTTCTTCCCATATACATCATATTCATGTCAGAAAAGCATTCCCCTGAGTACTATAAAGTCAATATGCTCATATCTTAACGTCAGTGTAAGAGACAATGAAATCGGGTTGGAATGCCCCAAACCCCAGTCTTTCCAGAACCCATCCCATACATTAACACCAACAGCTCAACACAGGCGTGTCAGCTAGGAGGTTGGATAGAGAGCTTTTTGTGGATTCCATATCCCACCCCCTTTGCGCCCTGACTAGGGCCTCTACCTACAGTCTCTTCACTAATGCCAGGCCCCACATGTTTGTCATCCTGGAAGGTATGGATTGCTATTGATTGGCCCCGCTGACAGGTGTGAAAAAGAGCCTGTGACGGTGAGGGGAAATGAATGCCGTCTGCTTCCTAATTAGCCATTGTGTCTTGCTGAGTGTGCATTTCATGCCCCCTGGTTGTCTGCCTTAATTGGTAGGTGGGTAGTTAACAGCATTTTTGCCACTCCACCTCACATACTGAATGTTGTGTTATGTCCTGTACATTTTTTTGGAAGAGGCACCATTCCCATTGACGAGACAACCTAATAGTAACATATTGGTAATAATATTTATATATGTATATGCTGTATATTCCAGCCTCTCCTTGCTACGATGGCAAGGTCTTTGCCCATTTTCAGAACACATCTGAAACCCTTTCGTTAAAGAGTACCTGAAATAACTCTACAGCCACCCCCACTGTTGCTTTCGTAAGCTATTTGCTATTAACTGTATAATATACAGTACATCAGTACTGGAAATATGCCAATTAAAATAATAAAGATACATTATTGTATATGTTTCTTATATGCATTGTCTTCTATCCAGTAATGTTTTCTGGCGATAGCTAAGCAATTGAGCAGAATGCACTGTTACTAGTTATGTGGCTGTTCCACTGAGCTTTATACAATGTATGCAATTGTATGTTGATCTAGATAAGAGCATCTGTTAAATGACTAAAATGTAAATGTATGCGTACAGTGTATTAACCATTTAGAAGAAGCGGCTTACAGGGCAGAGCACATTTAAAATGTTCTGCTATTCATAAGCCAACATGGCACATGTGCCTAACATCTTAACATGGAAGCCTTGGTCCTGCCTCCTGTCCTCAACATCACCCTCAACCGAACATTGCTCTAACCCACCTAATGTTACGTCATTTCCCTCATCTCGCTAATGTCTCATTGCATGCAGAACCAAAACCCACTTCGAGCAGGCGGTAAAGTGATCACCAGTGATGCCACATGTGCTGCTGTGGGATAGCTTCAACAGAACAGCTGTCTACGTCGTACCAAGGGACAACTCTACATGCCTGGGGCGATTAATCAATTCGACTGATATTACATTAATGCTACATCATGGGAGGACACCATTTTAATTTAGTGTTTTTTTGCTTTCTTATCAGTTATTTTCGAGGACATTCACCTCAGATTTTCTGAGCAAAACCTCTGATATGGTTCACTGAGACAGTTTGGAGGTTGCCAAACTTCCTCTGTTTACACAGTAACCTCTCCATTACTATGTTTTCCCACTTAAAGCCTTTTTAACTTGAAGGACAGCTGCAGAACCAAGGCTTTCTTTGCAACATGACGTGAGTGGCTGAGTGTGGCTCTCCACAGTGAGACATGCGGTTAGTGTATTGGGATTTGGGCTAAATAAAGCTAGTGCACACAGGAGGTAAGGGGGGATTGGAGGGTTCTTTTAGTACCTACCAAGACCTCCCTATTTCTGGCGGCATGGCAGGGCTTCCGTGGGCCGGTTTTGGCGGTTTAAGTGTGGCCTTGTTGTGTTCAATGCCAGCATGTGAACACACACATAGCCGATGCAGGATTTAGACACTGGGAACAAGGGTTATACCACACTGAGTCTGCACCCACACATCCCCAGCTACTAAACAATAAGGAAACAAACAGGCTCTCACACACTGACATGCATGCATACAGTCCACACATGCATTGTACAAACCTTTGAGGTAAAAATGGGAGTAAACATGAGGAAAATAAGCAGGCCTTCCTACTGTGGCCGTGATAAGATCTACTTGTCCAAATTGTTTGTCCAAGCTTTATCTAAAATGTGTTTTTATCAACCCTTATGTATGTCTCCTCCGTGAAGGTTAGGTACACAATTTAGCGAATTCTGAGATTACATTGACCTTACACCAACTTTTCCAATGCTTCTTCAAGTAGAAACTAACTATGAAAGGTAGAAAGCATCACTTTGAAATTGGAATTAATCGTAATAAATCATGTAAGTCAATTCAAGATGGCCACCGTATTAGCGACTGGAGACCTAAACACTATTGGATGAAAAGGCTTATACATTTTCTCAAGGACTGCAAACATGTTCTTGCCAATATCTGTGGCAACCAGTTTTTGTGAAGTTCGAGGAAGTCCTTTAATTAATTCACCTTTCACAAAAGAAGAATGACCTTGCATTTTGTCCGGTACATTCCTGAAACATGATATAATCGCATTAGAATGACCATGGCAGTAATGAAGCAGCGGTCAATTCAATATCCTCAAATCAATAGCTTTATCAGATTTCAGCCGGCTACATTTCAATCTGCTGTCACCAAGCAAATGTAACACTGGTATCCAATGAATCATTGTTATTGACTTTAGTGGAGTGGGAAAGTATTCTGTCTTCCACAAGCCTGTGAAACCTCACTAAACGAAATGTTTAGGCATTTTAATAAGATACTGTTCAAGTCTCATAATCTGTATATTTCTGGGTCCTTCAGCAGTGTCCCTTTTCTCTATTCTTGTTTTAAAGGTGTTAAAAATTGTGACTGGGATTGAACAAAGGTTGTCGCCATGCAACAAGGCTGATAGAACTTCATACTTCAATAGGCATTGGCTTGCAGATCACAGAGAAGAATTCAGCTAGTTTCTATGGAAAGTTTGTCTATTGCAGAAGCGCAGTACATCGACACGTACCGGTTGTCAGAGGTCTTGTTGCATTCCCTAACAGACCACTGGCATCCAGTTGCTTTGGATGACTGCACTAGTAACCAACTTTCTTGCAGTTGTACTGGCGTGCAAGAAGGCCACTGTTACCCTAACAGGGGTATTACCCTGGGGTATTAAGAGGTCCAGAACCTGCTGGTTTTCTGTTCTACCACATCATTAACTGAACTCACTTGGTGTCCTAGTCTACATAAGTCCCAAATTAGAGGGGTGCATTGAAAAAATGGAGTGGAACAGGCTCTGAGGTCCAGAGTTGAGCATGAGGGCCCTAAACCATGTCTCACACCCAAATTAGCTTCAACCGAAGAACATTTGTATTCACCAAGGCCATAAGGCCAGACCAATCTTAATATTATTTAACAACCGTGACATTTTTGCTCATCTGCTCAGCCCCCCCCAAATAACTCCAAACTTTTTTATTTTATTTGTGCTTAATTCTTTTTCTAACTTTCTAACTCTCTCTTTCGTCATCTCTTTTTGCCTTTATCTCATCCTATGCTCTTGCCTATCTCTCTCCCCCTTCTTAATGTCCCCTGTGGATTTTAGCTTCCTCCTTCCTCTCCTTCCTTCATCTGCCCTCATCATTTCCATTTACAGCTACTAGCAGAGGCAGAGTAGATAATGAAGAAAAGGGCTATAAAGTAGAGGAACTGCCCCAAGGTCTAGTGAGACCCTCGTATTGGCACAGAGAGATTGAAAAGGAGTAAGAGGGGACCAGAGAGACCGAGAGACAGAAAAGACTAGTGCTAAGAAATATTTGGCTGAGACTGTTGCGCAGCCACAGTGTTTATAAAATGTAATTAAATTAAAATTACCCTAGCCCACGTGAAAGACATCAGAAGCTGCCGGAGGAAGAAATATATACATAAGTACATAAAGGAACAAATAAAACACAGGAAAAAAATTCAAATGGTGTCCAGAGGGCTCAGCACGGCACAGAGCGAATGCTACTAAATTGTGTTAGCAGTTGAAGGCTGAGCACAGCACTTTTTTTGTTGCTGCGGGGGTATGAGGGAATGTGACACAAATCAGTTAGAAAAGTATGCAGCAGCTGTGGGGAGATGGCTGGAGCATTGGCCACTTCACACCACAAAGAATCACAGGGAATTTCTTAAGCTTGATCAGATCCCTTGGTTTGAGAGCAGTGTCAGAAGTATGTAAGATATTGCCATAAGGTGGTCCAGGAGTAATATCTGAGTGCTTTAGCTGAATAACACTGCATACACAAACCATTTCTTGGTTGTTATCCTGGTCAGCAAACCAACGAACAACTGGAGTTCTACAAAGAACCATCTGGGAATGAGAGGGCTGCTTTGCCTTGTTGCTTTCAAGGACTCCTTGTGGCACGGCGGGCGCCTACATTCTCCATGTTTGTCATATGCTGGAGGATTAAATCAAAGTGACAGTGATAGACTACATTCTGGTTGAGCGAGAAGCACATAAAGAAGGCTTCATAGGATGTGTTTCGGAGGACACTTTTTTAATCCAATATTTGACATTTCTTTGGTTGTTGCTTTGAGAAAGGCAAGGCCACATTCACACATTGGATACCACAGAAATGAGCAGAGAAAACATTTATGAAAAAAAGTAATTTGGGTCATTGCTGTGTGAGAAAAAAGATTTGATCAATTGATGGAACCAGGCTTAGCACAGGCACAAAAAGTCCCTTTCTCTCTCACAGATTAAAATGTTAGTAAATCACTAATCTTTCACCTCTGTAGTTGAATTACTTGAAATTTTAACACATTAGATTTGCAGTGCATACTGTATATTGCATTTTTTTTTTAACTTGGCACACTAATGTAATCCAAATAGCTCCCTTTTCCCTACAATACTATTTGGTCATGATTAATGGTCCATCCCTGGTTATTATTCAGTATCTTAAATATTTTTGACTGTTTCCAGACACTTTAAAGCCTGGATTTCTGGAACAGTTTAGCAACCCTATCTGTAAGTCACATTATACTTTCTTGTAAACCTTATTGGTATCCAGACACAATTAGGATATGAAAAAGATCACTTTTTATTTACTGCAACCTGCGTTTATAATGAATGCTACGGGGTAATAAGAGTTTGAAGTGCCTAACCTAAGCCATTCAAACAGGAACAATGATCTCAACAAATGGTGCCGAAAGAATGAATGAATAATTCAATTGGATTTCTTCAGGTTCTTTTAATTCTAAATGTACTTGTTAAATATAGTTTTTTGTCTATAAATCTCTTCTATACCTTATACAACTTCTCTATATACTATTTGCATTCAGGGAAACAATGCTGTCCTCTTCTAAGAGTGTACTGTAGCATCATTAGCAACCAGTATGTGCATGCTTCAAATCAGGGTTCATAATTAGCACCATTTACCAGCCAAATGCTGGTCAAATATGCAGGTGGCTAATAGATTTGCTTCAATCACCAGCCAAAAAAACAATAGTAATCTATTGAGTGGCTGGTAAAGTTTGATCACTAGCCGTTTGGCTGGTGGATGAAAAAGTTAATTTCACATAAGGTGTTTGTGTGGTAGTGTATCAGTTTGCTGCAACCGTACATCTCAGAATTTCTCCCAAAAAAACGAGCTATTAACCTAATCATTTGAATCAACTAATTAACTCTAAACACCTGCAAAAGATTCCTGAGGCTTTTAAAAACTCTTAGCCTGTTTCATTACTCAAAACCGCAATCATGGGTAAGACTGCCGACCTGACTGCTGTCCAGAAGGCCATCATTGACACCCTCAAGCAAGAGGGTAAGACACAGAAATAAATTACTGAACAAATAGGCTGTTCCCAGAGTGCTGTATCAAGGCACCTCAGTGGGAAG
>JACXGM010004957.1:0-20675 GCA_016801145.1 Umbra pygmaea
TATCACAGTCACCATAAATGTTCAAGGCTTGTCATTTTAAATGAAGAACACGTTGCAGATGCAAAACAGACAGCCGGTATATTTCGCTCCTCATTACCTATATCTCCCCACCTTTCAAAACGAAGCGCCAGGCTCTGGTTGCGCGTGTTAACGCGCCACGTGATTTAACTAATATACGCTATATATACGTAAAAAATTTTAAAAACTTCTTAACCGTTTAACTGATAGTATTAACCGGTCAAATGTTTTACTTTCGGTTAACGGTTAAACGGTCAATATGAGCATCCCTAGTACCTACGCAGGCGTTGTACAGCCTCTTGTCCTCATCGGATGACTTTACAGTCTATTTTCTCTCCTTCGCTCTTCAGGCAGAGTACCAGGAGCTGGTGGAGTCCCTGCTCGCAACCCAGCGAGATGCCGTCATCTACCAGCGCCTGGCCGATGCCTTCAACGCGCTGACAGCCAGCAGCACGCCCCCAAGCATGGACCGAAAGCAGAAGGTGGCCTTCCTCAAGAGCCTGGAAGACTTTGTGTCCAACGTAGGGGGGCTGCTTTGTGTCAAATAACCACTAGCACCCAGAGTCCCATCCTCCTAGACCCTACTGCTATGTCCAATCCGCTTACAGACGATCTACCTACCTATCTACCTTGACCACATCTGACCAGGCCAGACCATGGAGAACACAGACACGCGGAGGACCTGCACTGTGACAGAAAGCGGGAGATGGTGTGGACTGGACAAGGGTGTGGTTCGGGCTGGTTTCCATGCCCGTTCCTCCCCTTACCCAACCCCAACCCCCCCCAGGACACAGTTGGTGGTTCCGGGGATTGAGATGACAAAGAGGGGAAGTGGTCGGAGAGGGGTGGATGCATTTCCTGTGCCCCTCTGTCCCGTGATCATCCAATCATTGTTTACGTTTGCCAGTGGGAGGGTTTGGATGAAGTAGGAGGGGCCAATCTGCTCTGAGAACACAATGCCTCTCTCTAAACAAAACCCCTCCCCAGAGTGCCTTTGTTTCCTTGTTTGTGTCATGTGTCGACTCCAGGCTGTTCGTGTGGCCAAGTAGAGACTGTCTTACAGCAATGACTGTGCCTGTCACACATACCAAGAACAAGGTGAAAGCGTGTACACATCTCCATGATGACCAGAGGCTCGATCTCTCCGCCTATTCGGGTTACTGAGCCTGTTAACGGGAAAGCAGGTGACAAAAAACGAATCACTTTGTGTTCACCAACGGTGTATATATATATATATATGTTTTCAAAAAAAGTGGAAAGGATTGTTAAACATGACTGAAACATTTTTATATTATAGATGACAGAAAAACTGAATTTTTATGGTTATGAGTTCACTTCATGAAAAAAGGGGGCAAGTTTATTTGATTTCTTTATCGTTCTGGATTGTAGTTTTAGTTTCTGCCACCCTTGCCTCATTTTGGGTTGCTGACAACCCAGCCAAGATACAGAGAATGGGAGGCTGTGAGAGGCTTGGGCCCCAGAGTTTAGCATAGCTACTATTTGTATTTTTCTATGTCAGAGCCACTCTCTCCACTTCAAAACACACTGGATGGAAGTTCAACACCCTTCTACTGAAGAAAGCAATAACAAACCAAAAATGGAATACAGCCACTTATTTTAACAATGGCATTAGAGATGGACTCACTGACCTTTCTCTGTTTAGAGCACTACCCTGGTTGTTTTGGAATGCCTGAATGAATTGTATTGAAATGTAAAAGTGTACATAAAGTTATTATATAAAATATTCAGAATTGTTTTTCCTTTTCTGTTTAGGTTGTAGTTTTATTAATTTTAAATATGTCATGGTTCTTGAAAAAATAAACCAAAAGTTATTTTATATATTAAATTAAAAACACATTTAATCTAATGCTAACCTCAAAGTCAAAAAGAGCATTTTACTTTGTGGCAGTAAAATATAACGTTGCTAGTGACAATCAAGACAGGATGTACAGGAGTTGAGGCCACCAACTGGAAGAAGAAAGATATAGCGCACTGAGCTGAATTATTTGACAGATTTTTTTTTCACATCTTTTTGTAATAGAAAAGCGTATTTTCAATTGACTGCTTTAATGGACTCAAGAAATATTTAAACAACCTTGCTGGTTCCAAAGATTGAATATGTTAACGGATCCATTCAAATTAATTTAAATGACTAGTAATACTTATTTTAAGTAGGCTAGTAAACTTTGCTTGTATAACAATTTATGATGTATCACTGTGTTTGATAAAGTTTATTTAATTTCTTAAATGTATTTTGTATTTAGCAAGCAGTGAGTTATCACACTCCAGTACAGTAGGGGGCGAAATGCACTGTTCAAAATCTTATTTGCCGTCCTTCACTACGAGAACAAGACTAATGGCGCTGATGTCTTCGATTGATACGTCCTCTAACCTTCTCTATGATTGTCACCCGAACACGTTTTGAATGAGTAACAAAAAGTAGCGACAGTTGTTAGGCTAGTTAGCATACCACCGGTTAATACCTAGCTCGCTATGCCAGTTACTCCTCCAGGTTCGGGTTGAATCTTTTCTCTGAATCCGTCTTGTGTCAGGTTTACTCCAAGTTTGAAGCCATGAGTGACAGTGACGACGATGTCCCTCGGCTGTCCGCAGCCACACTCGCGGCCCTGCATGAGTTTTACGCGGAGGAGAGAGACGGTTTGGTACAGAGCGAAGCGCCAGCAGACAAGTTCTCAGTCGGGGCTGTGGAAGAGGACTGGGTACGTTGACCGATCAGATCCTGTTATGGTGAACCCGAATCAAGTTTATTGCGTCACATGTGCCCGATAAAACACGTGTGCCCTATACAGTGCAAATACGACAATTGAAATTGAGAAATAATAATATAAAAGGAATAATAATTGTATGCATTAAGTTTCCTAGGAAAGTGCAATACATAGGGGTACCTATAAGTCTATGAAAAATACTGAGATCATAGCAAATATAATGGTTTGTGTGCTAATGCACCGGTACTGTTTACCTGACGGCCGTGAAGGGTTCATGTGTTTTGTGAGTCCTAAGTGAATCTCAGGGCCTTCATCTGGTCTGGTGTAGAGGTCCTGGATGATAGTGAACTTGTTATCTGAGATGCGCTGGATGACTGCTCCAACCTCTTGTGCTCTGCTGTCCCGTTTGGTGGTGTTGCCCTCTTGATTGGGGATGCAACCAATCGGGGGCAGATGGCTCAGTGGTTAGGGAGTTAGACTTCTGATTACAAGTCTGGCAACCTTAGACTTGTAATCAGAAGGTTGCCAGTTCAATTACCAACTGAGCTAAATGTCGTTGTCCTTGGTCAAGACACTTTATCCCAGGTCGTTACTATAAATAAGATTTTTTTCTAGTCAACACACCTGGTTGGAAGAGGCGCTGCCATGTCTTCTTGATTTTATCTGTTTGCTTGGAACTTGTTGTTGATGTAGACACTAAGAATTGATGAGGGGGTGGGTACATGCTCTTCTCGCTCTCTATAGTCAGCTTCTTGGTTTTGCAGATGTTAAGCATGAGATTCTTTGCTTGGCACCACACTGTCAGATCTCTTATGTCTTCTTTAGGCAGCATCTTTGCAGTTGTTGATCAGGGTTTTTCTCAGCACTTTTGCTCAACTTGATTATGGTGTCCTCCATGTGGCGCAGTGGTCTAAGTGGCTGCCTCGCACCTCAACTGCGTCATGGTGGCAAGGGTTTGTACCCTGGTCACGGATATCCAGCTATGCTATGGGAGGGGTAATATTTGTATAGCACTACCCAGGGTAGATCGGTAAGTTGTCGACTACTCCTTGTGTGTGCAAGTTGGGCATCTAAGAATCCAATGGCTTGGCGTCACGTGCTGGGAGGAGCATATGATCAATCTTTGACTATTCTTACTAGGGAAATTATACATGACATATGGAGGTGGGGGGGCTTGATGATTGTGTTAGAGCTGTGTGTGTGTGTGTGTGTGTGTGTGTGTGTGTGTGTGTGTGTGTGTGTGTGTGTACAGGGAGTTCAGGAGGGGGCTAGGCTCATGTTGCGACACATTCCACACAAACAGATAAAATCATGAAGACACAGCAGCGCCTCTTCCCATTCCCAGCGCCTCTTCCCAGGAAGCTGAGACGTTTTGCCGTAAGTCCTAAGTTTCCTCCTAACTTCTACTGCTGAACCATTGAGATCTTCTTGACTGCTTGCATCACCAATCAAGAGGGCAACACCACAAAACGGGACAACAGAGCACAAGAGGGTAGAGCAGTCATCCAGGCACACCACTGGGACCTGTTGCCTACATTTGACATTTTACTCTTATCCAGAGTCAGTAGAGAGACATCCCCCCCTGGAGCAACTTAGGTTAAAGTGCCTAACCCATGGACACAACGATATTTGCCACAGTCGGGAATTAAACCTGCAATCTTTCGACCACAAGTCTGACCGCCTAACCACTGACCCTAAGCCATCTACGCCCCTATTCTCACCACTTGGGGATGCCCTGACTAGAACTCAAGTATCCAGTTGCACAGAGAAGTATTAATGCTCAGTGACTTCAGCTTGGAGTGAAGAGCTGTAGTCAATGAACAGACCAGTATCCTCACAGGTGTTCTTCAGGTGGGGGGAGTTTAGTGTGACAGACAGTTGCTATGGTGTCATTTGTTGACCTGTCGGGGCCCTATACAAATTGGAGAGCCTCTGTGTCATCTGGTTGATAGCTTTAATGTGGGGGTATTGGCAAAAAACCTGCTTAGCCAGCCTTCGGAGTGTGGCGTTTTCTTCACTCAAAAACTTTATAACTACAAAATTGGTATATTAAAATGTTTTTATGTCTATTAGCGTATGAGCCAATTCTGGTACAACGATGTGACAGCAACACGGCTAGCAGAAGAGGTGATTCAAGAGGCTGGAAAAGGTGGCAGGTGATTTTGTTGTTGTTGTTGTAACACGCCAACAGATGACTGCTCTAAATCATGCCAACATTGTTGTTGCATTTGACTTTCCCAGTTTACATTCCATACATGTCACATTCCAGGATAGCCTGTCTGAGCGCACCCAGCGTGTACCAGAAGCTAAAACAGGGTTTGGTGAAGGGCTCTGGTGGCATCTCTGCTGTGGTTCTTGAGTACGATCGCCGATTTGCTGCCTACGGCCAAGAGTTCATCTTCTACGACTACAACGAGCCCCTCGTCCTGCCAGAAGACTTAGCCCCACAGAGCTTCGACATAGTCCTGGCTGACCCCCCCTACCTGTCTGAAGAATGCCTCACCAAGGTCGCCCAGACTGTCAAGTATCTAGCCAAGAGCAAGATTCTGCTCTGTACAGGTGAACTACTTGGATTTGTTCCCTTGTGCACATTGAAGACCTTACCATCTATGTCAGTGGTCCTCAAACCCTTCCATGGAGGGCCTAGTGTATGCAGGTTTTTGGTCTTTCCCTTCAATTAGAGCATAATTAGGACCTAGACTGCCAGATGTGGGGAGAGCCTAACCAATTAGTGAGCTACTCCATCAGGCTTGTACAAGGTAAAAGTGAAAACCTGCATACACTAGGCCCTCCATGGAAGGGTTTGAGGACCACTGATCTATGTGCACCAATATGTATGCCCCGTTTGATCTAATGTCATTGTCTTCACCTCTCACAATCGTTTAGGAGCCATAATGGAGGAGCATGCCGAAAAGCTTTTGGGTCTGAAGATGTGCAGCTTTATCCCCAAACACAACAAAAACCTGGCCAATGAGTTCCGTTGTTTCACAAACTACCCCTCAAGCATCCTGTCCTAAGGCGCTGTGACCCTTCCTGTGTCCTCATTTACCAGTGAGGTCTGTCATCCATCCATCTCCCAGTTTGGACTCGAAGGGGGTCTGGGACTGTTGTGTGGAAGACTGGTCGATTTTGTTGGCCAATGTCTATTCATACAGAACACAACCATGTCCAAATTGCTAAATATCAGTTGCATGTCATTTATAGAGCTTTGATTTGTTTTTTGATGATCTGTGTAATGCTTGGTTCGTCATAAAAGACAAAAGGTGCCCTGAAATGTTCCTGGGAGACGCTGCTGACTGACAGGCTGATGTTTAGGCAACTCCACCCAGGTTAATGAAACTCCACCCTATTTTTAATTAGCCAATCAAATTGAAGTATTAGACTAATTTATATTCAATATGCTTTACTATTAACTTTTCAGGAGGCTGTAGGAAGCCAACAGTGGCCTAGTGGTTACAACACCTGACTAGAAACAAGGTTTCCAGATCGAAGGCCAAGCTCTTCAGGTCAAAATATTTAATTTTGTTCTTTGACATAGCAATTACCTTGTGTTAAATACAGTATCTTAAGAAAATGTGGCAACTTAATAACTAGCTGAATATTAGTTTCCTGTTTTAGGGTTAGGGTCAGGTAAGGGTTAAAGTTAGTTAAGGGTTAGGTAAAGTTGTGGTTCTTTTTACTGGACTGTGTCTACAAGTTAGATATTTCCAGTAGGACTGAAGAACAATGGGTGGAGTTTCTTTAACCTGGGCGGAGTTTCTCGGAGCAGCAGAGTCTGCCAAGAACATTTCACGGCACCTTTGTCATGTGTGCCTTGATTCACCAGCAGGTGGCGTAATGTTTCAAGAAGTGTGTAATTTAATTTGAAATACTCTTTTTAAGCTGCTGCTCTGCATACATTTTAGACAGCTCTTCAGTGCCTTGGATAGTTCAGCAGTAGTAACCATATGCCTGTATCAGTTGTGCAGCATCTGTTTTTTTCATTAATTTGCATCACATCCATGGACAATAGACAATTGTACGTTCCAATCATATTTGCTAAGACTTGTATGGTTTAATCTTTGGGACATAAACATGTTACTGGCAGGATCCATCATGTAACATTGTGGTGTACTTAGAGCTGTGGTAAATGGGTGGAAGGGGACGATGATTCAAGGGGCACCGAGAGGCAGATGGCCCTGAAATTTAAAAAATGTATGATTATCAAATCGGTGGGGCCCATGCAGGGTTTTTTCATGGGGCCCAGAAATCGTGGCTACATCCCTGGATGTACCTGGGCATGCAGTGATGAACAGGGGCTGCATCGTACAGAGGAGAACCAAGCACACGGGCACCTAGCGAGACTCCTCAATCTATCCATAGCTGTAGCCTGACATGCTGCTCGGGTGCTCTTCTGTTGGAGGGTTTTGGACTGCCGATCATAGTCAGAGAAGCACAGTGTTTACTGAAAGCTGTGTATGGTATAGTACGTTGCTGTCTGCCATGCTCCACCTGAACGCTAGCTAACGATCACTGTTAATGTTTTAAGGGGAACATGGAATTTAGGTTTTGCCAGGTTATTGGTTGCAGGGTCAGTGTCCAGATAAGCCACCAATAATACGGCTGTGATAATAGGCAGGAAAAACAGAGGAACCAAAGAAGAATGGCTGGTTTAATGCAGGGAGTGACAACCAGTGTTTCAGAGTAGTGGTTCCCAAACCTCTCCTCTGGGACCCCCAGACAGGCCATATTTTTATTTTCACCCTGAAATGACACAACTGATTTAATTAGTCAACTACACATTACACCTTTGACTAATTGAATCAGGTGTGCCATTCCAGGGTTAAAACAAAAGCATGTCTGGGGGTCCCAGAGGAGAGGTTTGGGAGCCACTGTTTCAGAGCACCAGCAAGAGGAATATCAACACCACCAGAGGACAGATACAGACACAGAGGAGAATCCATACAGAAGGGTAATACCTTCAAGCTTACAAAATGTTAGGCAATGTGCTTTAGGAATGTATTTCGTACTTCTGTGCCATACTTCCTTGTTATTAATTACATTTGGTTTTGGCAACAAAATTTTATCAAAATAGCCTATAAAAATAGACTCGAGGACTATTGCTTTTTCAAGTACATTTGAGTAAAACACAAGTAAAATGTATTTTATTGTTTTATTACTGTTTTCAAAAAAAATCTACAATCACTATTTGACAGTATTATCAGATTTTGTTAAACATTTGAAGAAAAAAATAAACTCTGTTTGAATTCACTTGATCGAAAAATTAAAAACAAAGCCTTTAGTATCTTTTTATCATCTGAGTTAATTTTAAGTTAGCCTTATACGTTGTTATTGGAGTGAAGTTTGCCTGGTTTTGGATGTCTACTCTCCAGACTCTGGTTCCTGCTCTTTGTGTTCCGGTCCTTCTCCAGCAGGGGAACACATGTACATCCCACTGGTAAAGAGACGTATTTTTCTTCGTATGAGTATCGTCCTCCGACGCAGGAACCTGTGCGTCTCAGGATGACCCATGGCATGTACACGGGGGTGCTACGGTACTGGTTGCTCTCCTGTCCAAACGGACCTGTCAGACAGCCTTTACACAGGCAATATGCCTCGGGAATAAACCTCGGATACCTAGCTGGTTCGTGGGAGATCCTGTTGAAGGAGAACACAATGTCTTTATCCGCATATGCTTTTTGGTCAGGTTGACATTAGTAGATGTACGTATTTAATTCCTACCTGTATGCCCAGGGAGAGATGCTAAGTAAATTGACAGGGATCCGGGATTTTCTGTCGGGGACTGGACGTCCCGCTGACGGGCAGGTGAGATTTTGCCTCTCCAAGGGTGCAAGCTGCAGAGTGTGATGGAACGCGCTCAGGACGCCCACTGAAAGTCGACCAAACATTTGCTCAAGGATCTCTTCTGGTAAGTCCAAACACTGTCGGTTCCGGGCTGACTTCTTGGCTGCCGATACAACATCGCTCCACAGCAACAGATGCAAAAACACAATAGTCGTTCGAACAAACATTTTGAGTTCGTGTCAAGCTTTAACAATATAGGTTTAGTGCAATGAAAAATAAGCATAAGTTAGAATTTGACGTCTGTGAAAACTTCACACGGTCCATTTCGTGTCCTCCCATTAAAGTTTTGCTGCGCAAATGAAAACATTGCAGTGCGCCCTAGAGCCACTCAAATGTGTGACGAAGTTACGGTAGATCAGCGTGTCCTGCCTCGAAATATTTTCGAAAGTTCCGCACATTAGACATTCCCATCTTTTACATTGGCATCTGTGATGGGAAATGTTCAGTTTATTAAGATAAGAATTCATCCACCTGAGTAGTAATAAATCCTCTATTTTTCAATAATTTACCTGACATGCTCTGGAGCAACTTAAATGCATAGATTGAGTACTACAATTTCTTATTACAGTTTATATTTAAGTTAACTGAAATAAGCCGTTTTTATGAGACACCAGCAATAACAACCCTACAAAAAGTGCCATGGACTCTAATCCTTATCATGCAATCTGCAGGACTACACCCCAAGCACGGCTGTCCAGCCTTGGAGTTCCATCTGCCAACCTGCGGAAAGGCCAACGTGTCAGTAAACAGATTCTGGACCTATAGGGCCTGACCAGAACCAACCCTGATTAGCTTAGAGGATATTATGTTGGAGGGCTTTATACTAATAGCATCCAAATTAAATACTGACAATCATTTGTTTAAAAAAAATATTTCAATAATTTTAAATAGTTATAAAATTCACAAGAGAAATAATAAACTTTTTTGCCTCAGTCAAAACAAACAAGACAGGAAAGACTGCAGGTAATTGTGCAATTTGATAAGGATATCAGTATAAAGTATACATTTAAATGGAAAGCTTAAAAACTGTTCAAACTATGACAGTCCTGAGGGTACCATTAGAGATTAGGACCATGGAACTTTCATAGTTTCCTGGTGATAAAATCCAGTCAGACTCACGTATAAGAAATAATAATCTACATTTAGACCATAGGTTTTCCTCCGGAGGAATGTGATGAACAGATACATTTGTTTTGAAAATTATTTCCTGTCAACTAAGGGAGGAGAAGTCAGTGAAACTGGAAATGGCTACTCTGGTAGTAAGTCATCTCCCAACTCTTCATCGGCAAAGTCGTCATCCTCGGTGCGTTTCTTGGCTGCAGTCTTTGGTCTCTCGATCTGGGGTCCTAGTGGATCCACATATGAGGCATCTACATGCAAGGAAACATTTATAGTGAAATGTACACACATACCATTTTGAAATGGAGAGTTTTTATTCTCTGTGAAAACTAGGGGTAGCAGTGTAACCTAGTCATTAGAGTATCTGACTAGTAAACAAATGTCAAGTTTGATTTGATAATTTCAGAGTTCAATGCCATTTACAAACATAAAAAGCAGTGTTTTTACCATGGAAGACCAAAAAACTCAGTCTTAACCAATCAAGTCGGAGAGTGTCTCACCTATGTCTCGCTGGCTGCTGGCCTCATAGGGTTCATGGGACCCTGGCAGTGGCCTCATCTTGGCGCTCAGCCTCTCCCCCTTCACACTGGTTCCATGGCTGCTGTGTCCACTATCTGGAGAAAAACACTTTGTTAAATAGAGGACTCCACATGCTTTAGCATGGACTAGTGAAGACTTACACCGTTTTAAATAGATTGTTGTGTGGAGATTTCTAGTTGGGAGCAGTCAAACACAGAGAGAACTGCCCTCTTCAAATCGGACAATGAAAATTTCACACCGATAACCAAACGAAAAAAAAATATTTGTTCAAAAGGAATAGGTGCAAGCCTGATAGGCTTGCTAATGATTTCTATAATGGTATCATTTAGCTTTTATATTGTGAAACATTTATGAAAACCCACCAGATTTAAGACTGACACTGAAACACAGGAGAGACAACAACCACAACAAGCAAACACACCCTGCTTTATAAACCGGACAGCACTGCGCTAAAATAACTGCTTCATCATTGGGAGAACAGGGTTCAAATCTGTCAATCAGATAAGCCCAGGAGTCCCACAATGGATGCTACAAATGGCTGGCACCATCTAGTGTTGGGGGATTTGGTAATCAAATTGGCTTGACTCGCCCACTCTCTAGGGGCACGCATTGCGCACCTGTAAGCTCAGTCAAGGTAGTGGTTCGAACTTCACTATGGTTTCTCCAACTTTGCCTGGACCCCAGCACGAGGCAGCGTAAATTGGCATAGCGCTGCCCAGGATTTGGGATGTATACAGTAAGTCGGATTGTCTACCTTGCCACTTAGGACTCCTTGTGTGTGCAGATTGAGCACGTGTACGTTCGATTGCAGAAGTAAAGTTGGTGAACATATTCGTCCCACAAATGATCTGACTAAGGGCTTCTGCGTTTGATGAGCAGCACGAAAATTATTGTCCGGCTCGGTGACATGTGGTTGGATGAACCATGTGAGCGCCCTTCACCATCCCTCATCTGTCAGGGAGTAGAGGAGCTGCCGACAAGACGGTCAGTGGGAAATTGGACAAGACTAATTAGGTGGGGAGAAAAATTAGGAAAATCAGCAAGTACGTTTCTTCTGATGCGTAGGGATTCTGGTGTGAACTGACTGGTTGAGCCAGCAGCACTAGAAGAAAGAGAACAGCATCGGTTATGCTTTAGAATACACACATCTTTTTTCTTTCCACTATTTTCCTTCCTTCCCAATTCTCAATAACCCTGCCTCGCAGCAGCTCCACAACTCCTCTGGCAGATCTGTGGGATGGCGAGGGGGGCTCACATGGTTCATCCAACCACATGTTGCTCAGCCGCTGATTATTTTTGGACTGCTCATCCAACACGGAAGCCTTTAGTTGGATCATGCACTGGATGGTTACCTTCACCGACTATATTTCCGCAATTTAATATACAGGCACCGATTTGATCACAAGGAGTCGCTGGAGAGCGACGTGGAAGGATAAATAATCTGACTTATCTAACCCAAATCCCAGACAGCGCTATGTCAATTTGCGTTGCCTCGTGCAGGAGGTCTGGGGAAAGTCAGAGAACCCACAGTCAGGCTCAAACCACTGACTATCATGATGCAGACTGTGCTGCAATGCAGCGACCCGCTACGCCACACGGACCCCCAGAACACATACATCTTGACTGTCTGCTGGGAGTTGCTTCAACGAAGAAGGGCCTTCATTTACAAAGTGAATATCCCCCAAAAAAAGGCCAGTGCAGCACTTTGGACCTCATTCAAAACCGAATCTGTTCACTTTTAAGGGCAGTAGTTCTCAAACCTCACCTTGGGGACCCCTAGCCACCTCAGAGATTAGCTTTAGCGCTGAGCTAGCGCACCTGATTCAAGTAGGTTAGGTGTTGATGAATAGTTGACACGCTGATTCAGGTGTGCTAACGACGAGGTACTAATATATGACATGGCTGTAGGTCCCCAAGGAGAGTTGAGAATCACTGCCTTAGGGAACGTCTGATCGCCATCCCCGTTTGAGCTATATTACCGCCATATACTGCCTATATACACATCCTGTCCAGGATGTGGCTCAGGAGTGTTGCAATACAAATCTGAGTCGCTTGAAAGTGTCAAACACAAAATAATAAAATTAGCTTCTTCAAAATGGAAGATAGCATCAATGGTCCTGCCCTGTGCTCACACACGCCATAATGGCAAAGTGATGGCCTAAGACAAATGTGAGTTCCCTATATAACCCTATGGAGACACATGATTAACCTGTCTGCATGCAGTTAGGACTGGCCCTGTTTTTCACCTCAGTAGCTGTACCTAACTACATGGACATTTACCAGAGACTTTGGGAGGGAGTGAAACTGTATGTGTGGCAGATACAGGCTCAAATAGCAGGTCCTTATGGTGCTCCAGAAAAGTGGGGGATAGGCAAAATCTTCCACTTTGCACATCTGGCAACAAGGTAGTCGTGGAAACAGCTCTAACTACAAAAACAGGAAGAGGCCCAATATTCCATTGTCCCGTATAATCCTAATCTCAGGCTTCTACAGACACCAGGCTGTCTCAGACCTGGTGATAGGTTTTCTATTACACCAAACAATTACTCCCTAGCGCTCGGTTTCCCTGTCAAACAATCAGCTCAACACTCTCAGAGCAAACTGACCTCCCCTGCACAAGAACAGGGCGGCTTCCACACTCAGACCAAAGTGCCACATGGATTTGGAATTCTCTGTGAAAGGCTTTTCAGCCAGAGCAGTAAAGCAGATGGTAACTTTGCTGGCGTAAACCCCTGTTTTAATAAAAACCACTCTGAAATGTGCATGTGAAAGCACTATGTATTCAGAGTTTGTAGTCAAGAAATGGAAAACTCTTAGATGTGTGTTCAAGAAGTGAGTTTTTCTCAAATATCTGAGAACGTGTCCAGCTCTTTTTCTCCCCTTGTCCTGTGTTCACTTCCAACATTCTCTGGAGGCGGCCAGTTGCAGAGGGGAATCATTCCTGGCATAGGCTCTTAACAGCAGCCTGCTAGAAGATGTCTGGGACGCTCACAAATTGAGACAGTAAAACTAAAGGGTGGAGAATCCAGTGTGTCTTTATTTTCACTTGAAATAAAGTTACTGTGTTTATATTAACAGTCGTGTGAACTGTGGTGTCTTCTCTGAGAAATGACTATAAAAGAAATGTAAGGTAAGTCAGTCATTTATTATATTTCTTTTGTGATTTTTCCCAATGTTTATCCCTTCCCAATTCTCTCTCTAATCCTGCCTTGTCTGTAGCACCGCAACTCCTTGGACAGATCTGTGGGATGACGAGGGGCGCGCACATGGTTCATCCAACCACGTCGATTGAGCCACCGATTCTTTTCTTATTGTCAACCCAACTCGGAAACCTTTAGTCAGATCATACATGGGATGATTACGTTCACGACTATACTTCTGCGATTTAATTTATAGGTGCCGATCTGAACACAAGGAGTCGCTGGAGAGCGACGGGGTAGGATAGATCTTTCTTAATTATCAAACCCAAATCCTGGGCAGCGCTATGCCAAATTTGCGCTACCTCATTTAGAAGGGCTGTGGAAAGTCAGAGAACCCATGGTCAGGCTCGAACCCATGACCATCGTGAAGTAGACTGCCATGGAATGCAATGTCGGTCATTTTGTAGAAGGTTCCAGTGCATACCTCTCCTCTGGTCCAGAAGAGGACTGTGTTTAGACTCAGGAAATGAAACTGAGCATGTCCAGAAGAATTGTATGTGAAAAGAGAAGGCAGAGGACAAGAAAGACAGGACAGTTTAAAGGATCAAGCTGGAACAAAATAACTCACACTTAACTCCCTAAAAACATTTAACACTGTCCGGCTCACCTGGTTTGATGTCCACCTCTGAAGTGCCATAAGAGAATGTAAAAAGAGTAGTAAATGCATAGCTTGTGCAAATATTTGTACACTACTAGAGGTTTGCTGTGGCTGTTTAGTGGAAAGTTTTTTCTGAAGTAGCTGAAATCATTATTACTTCAACTCTGGAAACATGTAAGCATGAAGAATAATGGATTAAAGCATTGCTAATATAGTATTAACTGGCAGAGTATCTTTAGATTAGGAAGTCATATTAGTCTACTCTGGAATAGACAACAAACCTCAGAAACTTTTAGTATGGTAAATATACAAAAACACATTCGGTCTTTTAGTATTGCAATGACAAATGCAATTAGGTAGTAAAAGTAATTGCTGTTGCATGGTCACACCAAATAGCGTATGCGTTTCACCTTTTTAGAGCAAACACAGAGAAGATTTGTACACTGTAGTAGTTGTAAAAGCTATACTAGAAGTACTGGAGAGGGGCACAGACAGTATTTACTCTACAGCTACAGAGAAGGCATGTACCTATGGACTTTTTAGGCGGGGTGCGGACAGGGCCTGAATTACCCAGTGTTCAAGAACAGCCATTGATTGTAGAGGAGGAAAGAAGAGAGATTACAGAGAAAGAAACAAGAAAGAAAAATGAGAGATGAGTTACTATCAGTATGGAGTTATTGTCAATATGTGTGTTTAGGATGAGCTACAGCCTGATTAGAAAAACAAGTCACAATTACACTTTCTATAGCTTTCTAAGGTCTGTTCATACCGATGGCCGTCTTAGGCAGAGTCTGGACAGGGCTTGGTGTGCTCACTGTCCAGGCAGCAGTGAGGGAAAACATGTATAGTCGTGTAACTTTTTGTGAGAGATTACTCGCTATCCAAATAAAAGTGATCAGGATTCAGTAGCAGACAGATGTTCAGGGTCACTCACCACTGCCGGCACTGCTCTCCCTACGGGAGCCTCTAGCACTGCCCTCCCGGGCCGACCTCGCTCGCTGCCGAGCAGAAAGATCACAGACATGATGTCTTACTTTACTATCAGGCAAAACAACAGCATCACAGATAGATATTCATCAAACTGTTTGTTGGTTTCTATGGTAAAAAATACAACAAAACAAAAAGACTAGCACAGAACACAGAGACTTGATCTCCTCTGAGATGACGTTAGGAATCCCAGCCAGCTGACTAAGAGTTGCTCCAATAACCTCTCAGGATGAACTAGGAGCAGATGGTTCGGATTAACTGACATGTTGGAATTCTGTTTGCCATAAAGAAGAGACAGTGGCCTCTAGTGGCCTCAGATGGTGTTGTAGCCTTGGCTAAGAGATTGGAAAGTAGTGAACCTGCTCTCTGATCTCCTTCATCTTCTCCACCTTCTTCAGTTTCGTGGCATATTCCTGGACCTCTTTCAGCCCCATGTCTGTGCACAGCCTCACCAGGAAGCGTAGGCCTGAAATAAGACATGGGAACCACAAAATCACCAAACTTACCATGCCATGACATAATTTTAATAAATCATTACAATATAGAACTAATGCTTAAAAAACAAGAAGGAATATATTAGGTTACATTCAACATTTTCTGGAAATTTCCGATGGATGTCTTTGTAGGTCTCCAGGGATTTCTGGTAGTTTCCTGACAACAAAGCAATAAGAAACAGAAATCTTTGTACATGGAACAATTAGTATCTCTGCAAGGTAATAACAGCTGAATTAGGACAATACAACATTAGCCATAACAACACATGTGAGTGGATGATAAACCCACCACTTCTTCTGTAGCAACTGGCCGCTATCAACTGCCACTTCACTTCTGTGGGCCTGAAACCACAGTAAACATTAGCATCACCACAGGGTTCAGATATGGCATGACCTTGGCCCCAGTCTCCTGGTACCAGTGACATGACATATGGCCAACAACGTTAAAAACACAAAACACATATCAATACTATAGTAAAATGAGAATAATTGAGCCTTACTGGATGAGAGAGGCTCTCTCAAAGTACTGGACAGCCTTCTCAGAGAACTGAGTATCAATGAAATAGGCCCCCAGCCACTCAATAACCTCGATGTTGGAGGGAAAATATCTGAAGGACTGAAACAAACAAACACCATGGAGACAGTTCAGTCTTCTTGTGACCAATACCAAACAAAGAAAATTACAGTAGCTCTTAGAATGTCGAATTTTGGATCAAAATAATTTAAATACATTTTGAAAAACAAGAGGTAGCCTTGTAATAGTGTCGGAAACCGCTAGCATTGAAAGGCTACGTGGAAATGAGTCTTGCAGTAGCAAATATGCTTACAACTCAGGGTCATTTGATGAATTTATGGGTTTGTTTTAGGAGAGGGCGAGTATGAGTAGCGCATTTGAATAACAATGAACTGATGATTCGAATGGTTAAATTTAATAAAGGTGGTTCCAATCACATTAAAATTAATTTGTCTCAAACGCCCACAGCCTTAATGGATTTGATTCCAACCAGACTGACATTTGGTTGAATGTAATAAAGGTGTAGACGGAGACAGGTCAAAGTGATTTCAATGTCAATAGACAGACATGACAAACTCAAGATGACATTTTATATTTATTACTCCATTGCTCTACTCTCCTTTAAACTTCTGTAAGCTGCAACAGAGAGTGAACTTCTGACTGTTAGAATAGAATGAAGGACATCATGCAGATGTTTCTGGAATTAAAAACATCTCTGTAAAAGCATTGCAGCTTACTGAGCGGTACTTCTGTATGGTGGAGAAATAAAGGCCAATTGTGCATTCTTATGTCAACAATAAAGAAAAAAAAACAGGTATTATAATAAGTATTATTAATTATATATTGCAAACCTTTGTATAATCACAGATTCACAGGCTTGCACAGACATCTGTTGTCAGTTCTTGATTTCTCAATAAACATCTCATACTGTGAAAGCTGGCATGACCATTTCTCTTTATTGAACTCCTTTTAACTTTTCAGCCTAAAGTGTTGTTCTGCTTGATGGTATCGAACTGATATCTTGTCAGATGGTTAAAAGAAATCTCAAAGAAATGGCAAGCAGGGGGTCCACGTGTCGTAGTGGGCTAAGTCGCTACATTGCACGAATCTACGTCGTGATATTCACATGTTCGAGCCTGACTATTGTTCTCTTTCCCTGGGCCTCCTGCACGAGGCAGCGCAAATTGGCATAGCGCTGCCTAGGATTTGGTTTAGATAAGTCAATATATCTATCCTGCCACGTCGCTCTCCAGTGACTCCTTGTGGCCAGATCGGGTGCCTGTGGGTTCAATCACGGAAGTATAGTCGGTGAACGTAATCATCCTGTGCACGATCTGACTAAAGGCTTCCATGTTTGATGAACAGTGTGAAAAAAAATCGGCAGCTGGGTGACATGTGGTTGGATGAACCCTGTGTGCACCCTTCGCCAACCGACAAATCTGTCCAGGGAGATGCGGCGCTGCTGACAAGGCAGGATTAGAGGGACTTGGGAGGGGAGAAAAATTTGGAGAAATCACACCAAAAAAAGAAACAAATAGAAATGGGAAGCAACTAGGTAAGGTTAAGACAAAATGTGTAGTGGAAAATTCAATAAAAACGCTTTTTCAGTACCAAAAACATAAGCTGACAATAAGTACATGCTTCACCTGTGAGACGTCTTACAAGAGTGCTTCAAGGTATTATATCTAAACAAAATACATTATTGTTGAAAGACAGATTGCATGAAAGGTTTCTTAGCTGCAGGGTTCTTAAAAAGGCTTACTATATACGTAATATGTTCTCATTATTTTGAAATGAACATGTTTGAAACCACCCCAGAATGTGTTGAAGTGACAGACCTCATAGTAGTACTGGAAGGCTTGAGACTTGTCTCCCTCGCTGTCGTACAGATCTCCCAGTTTGGCCAACACCTTGGGGTCTGTCGGCGTCACACTGATCAGCTGCATCAGCCACTCTATGGCCTGCTGGGGGTCCTCCAACATCTCATAGCTGAGCTATGGTCAAGGATCACACACACACAGGCCATATACTGTCCTCTATGCTAGTGCTGTCTGTCTTAAGTTGCAGACTAACGCTCCTTTAGGAACACGGTTTAAGGAAGTGTTCAAAGTGTCCTGTGAGGATACAGGTTGGCCAGCTGCCACATGACCTGTGAACTGTTCCTCAGGATGGCATTGAGCTTCAGGAAACAGTCCAGAGACTCTTCCAGACGGCCCAGACACTTATAGGTCAGACCTGAGGAAAAAATAGTTCGCTTCAGAATTGGAAGACTCACAAAATAACTAACAAGTCCCAGTTATATTTCCACTCCTTAACGGTTCAGTTTACCCAGGTTATACAGGATCAACCCAGGTTATACAGGATGTACCAAGGTTATACAGGGTGAAACCAGGTTATACAGGGTGAAACCAGGATATACAGGGTGAAACCAGGATATACAGGGTGAAACCAGGTTAGACTGGGTCAACCTAGTTTATACAGGGTGAAACCAGGTTATACAGGGTGAAACCAGGTTATACAGTGTGTATTCAGGTTATACAGGGTGAAACCAGGTTATTCAGGGTTTACTCAGGTTATACATAGTGTACCCAGGATATACAGGGTGTACCCAGGTTATACAGAGTGTACCCGGGATATACAGAGTGTACCCGGGTTATACAGAGTGTACCCGGGTTATACAGAGTGTACCCGGGATATACAGAGTGTACCGGTTATACAGAGTGTACCCGGGCTATACAGAGTGTACCCGGGCTATACAGAGTGTACCCGGGTTATACAGAGTGTACCCGGGTTATACAGAGTGTACCCGGGTTATACAGAGTGTACCCGGGTTATACAGAGTGTACCCATGTTATACAGAGTGTACCCAGGTTATATAGAGTGTATCCAGGTTATATAGAGTGTATCCGGGTTATACAGAGTGTACCCGGGTTATACAGAGTGTATCCAGGTTATACAGTTTACCCAGGTTATACAGAGCCTCTGTGCATGATGAGTCATTCCGGAGAGCCTCCTTGTAGAACTCTGCAGCCTTCTCGTGGTCCTTTTTGACAAACACAGTGTTGCCCTTGTTGATGAGCGCCGCTGGGTTATAGCGGTCAGCGGCCATGGCGAGATCAGCATAGCGCTCAGCTTGGTCAAAGTCCTTTTCCTGAAGGGTCACAGGTCAGAGGTCATTGCACTAAATTAGATTTAAATGCCATACAAGTGAGCAGGCGAGTGATGACTGAATATAAGACTATTGCCCTAATATGACTCAATAATAAGAATATAAATGAGAGCATCTTACCAGAAAGTAGAGGAATGACAGGTTGGTGGCTGCTGCACTCTTGACTCTGCTGTCTTTCTTCTCAAACGTCTTCAGAGTCTCCACAGCCTGTAGCAGGAACATGATAACTGTAACACTGACACACCTACACATACACTGGCATTCAAAATTTGGCGTCATCCAAAAACTTTAATGTGTTTCGATAGAAATTGATACCTTCATTCACCAAGGTGGCATTACATTGATAAGAAATTATCATCAAAACGTGATTAATTACAAATGAGCTAAAGGACTTCATCATTAGGGCTCTGAAATAGTTCTCCAACTTTTCACGGACCTCCAGAATGAGGCAGCGCAAAAAAAACGTTGCTCTCCAGCAACTCGTTCAGATCGGGCGCCTGTAAATTCAATCACGGAAGTATAGTTGGTGAATGTAATCCGATGCATGATCTGACTAACGGTTTCCGTGCTAGAAAAGCAGTTTGAAAAGATTTGGCGGCTCTGGAAATTTGGTTGGATGAACCATGTGCACGCCCCTCGTCATCCCACAGATCTGTCCAAGGAGTTGCGGAGCTGCCGAGACGGCGGGGTCAGTGGGAACTGGGAGGGGAGAAAAATGGGGGGGGGACCAAATAAAAACATGCAAATTTCTGGGCGAACCCAAACTTTTGAACGCCAGTGTATATAAACTATTTACATTGCTAAAGCAACCACTACTACCAAAGGTGACGCGTAAGCACCCATTCAGAGCCATTGAGCTATCCAATGGTTACGTTGAAACATAAACTACATTCGTTAATAGCCAGGCAATGTTTTGAAACTGCTGAAAACGTACAGCTATTTTATTGTTTTTATCATGTTACACTTTGAACATTTTGCCATTGCTTTAACTGACAAAGACAATAAACTTACAGACAAATGAGCTGAACACATACCTCAAGCTTAAGAGCCATGTAGATGGGGAAAGGAAAGTAAGAAAAATACAATGGAGAGAATAGAGGAGAAACGCTGTGGTGAAACAGCTGATGGGAAAAACTGAGACTTGGACTCAATAGCCACACAAACAAGATGAAGTATAAAGGAAATAACACATTATTTTATATCGTAGATATGGTACGAGCTAAGACAGAGTCAGTTACACACACCAACCTGATTGAAGTCCCTTTGTCTCAGGTAGGTAATGGCTTTGTTAATTTCCAGGTCGTTGGCCAGTTCAACGTACTGAGAACTCTTCACCACGTCCACACACCTACAGAAACAACCAGTATTACCATTAGTTTTCTAAGCGGGACCCAGTCCACGGCCCGTTTGAACTTCTGTTGAAGTTTGGGAAGCCACACCAGTCAAATCCCGCAGCGAAGGACGTC